>JAODLI010015974.1:0-23645 GCA_027575585.1 Percopsis omiscomaycus | reverse complement strand
TGTGTGTGTGTGTGTGTGTGTGTGTGTGTGTGTGTGGCAGCCCGACCCCCGCTGACAAGTGTCCATATAGAAGTTCAATCAGTGGAGATTAATGAAAGCCAGCTAGAAGCTTGCTTATAGGAGACCTTCACTTAGGACCCAGTGATCAGGAAGATAGCTCCATTTATCTTACTGAAAAGGCCGTATGCTTTAAATTGATTCTAACGAGGACATATTCTGTATCGTCGCCTCAGTGGCATATGAAGTTGTGTTTTGCCGTACTGCAGTCTATGTAGGATGTAATGTGATACTGTGTTGGTCTGCATTTGCCAATCGTAAAACAGAGTGAATAAAAACAGTTTTATGAGGACAATTTAGACTCATCCTTCAACACACTTAACAGTTCAATGCAAATGAGTACATTTTTCTTCTTTAGAGAAAATCTGAGTAATCTGAGTAGCCTAGATAAGGCAGGGTGACAAAAAGTCAGAATATTGATGCGCGACTGTGAGGTTTCTGGGCCGGTTAGTTCGATAATTACTGGGATATCCACCTGTCAGATGTCTTCCAGCAAGCAGGCTTGGCAAAGAAAACAAGCCTGTTCCGGAGGAAAATTTCATTAGCTTCCACGTTGCAGCCTTTCCGTTTGATGAGTGACATGGCATGGTGTAATGAGGTCCATTTCCAACAATGTCCAACAACTTGTTCTCAGCTAACAAGACGCAAATAACTGACTGGTGCATTAAAAGGTAATATATCACTGCGGTTGGGTAGGAATTTCATATTTCCAGAGTGTCAACTTCTCAGGAATGATGAACCACACTCGCTGCCCCCTATTTAAATTAACCACCCAACAGCCACAGCGTTTTTAAAATGTACATCAGCCTGTGGCGGGGTTTCATAAGCCCTAGCTCCACGATCCATAGTGGATCAAGGGAACTAGTCTGTGGTCACTTTAAAATGTTAATACAAAATAATAATAACTATACAACAAAACCTTTCTCAGCCAATCTGTTTGCATCTTCCCATGTGCACATGTTAGCCGGCTTATGCTAGTGCATATGTTAAACTCCATACCCTGTAGCCGCTAGGCACGTGCGAGTCCAATAACACTGAAAGCATTTGGATTCTCATAAAAAAGAAAGAGGGGGTCGATTCCAAGGGGGGTTAGGGGAGTGCTCTCTGCACTTCAGGGCAATAAACCTCCAGCTCATCCCCCCATACCGGCTCCATCAATGCTCCGAGCATGCCCAGGGACACAGATAGTGAAAAAGATTTTTCTCCCTTTCTCTATCGCATGAAAAGCCGGCAAACAGTGGGGTTTTTGTGTAGCACAGGGAGCTCTGAAAACATCAAATTTGAGTGGAAATAATATCTCAATTAGTTTGAGATCTGCTGGACTTTAGCAGAACCGGAGAGACTTAAAATGGAGGGAGGATTTCGATATAGGTTTTTTTCGGAATACCCTGAAACAACACAATATCGCAAACACACAGACACAGAGTGTTTGTTACATCATATACTGTGCATTAGGAGTGGCTCATGCACCTTTTTCTGTGGCGAGGTTAAGGTGGCAATCTGTAGCCTATACTGTTACTTGCCACAAACGATTTTGAACAAAATAATGGAATAAACGACAGACTACAGCTTTAAAACCCGTGTACACATCTGTATGCAAACAGGCTGTGTTCACTATCTCCAGTTCAGTCAGTACCTTTCCTGGTGGATATCCTACACAGAAGACCGAAGTACTTGGTAATGAACTGCATCCAATGAAATGAGTGGAACTTGTGTGTGTGTGCCAAAGTAAAAACCTTGTTCTGCTGAAGACAAATTAACTGACAATTATTCTCATTTAGTGCAGAACCCTGTAGTGCACACACTGTCACTTTGGAAGCTATTAAATGAATATTGAGTTTTTAAAAGGCAAATATATCCCTACAAAAAGGTAAATACACACCTCAGGGAGGCAAAAATATATTAATGTCTGAGTAGACAAATATGTAAATGTATTCGCTTTGATCCTTATTTTCTCCTGAAGTCGTTTTCCTTTCCAACAAGTGACCATGAAACCTTATGAAAGTGTTATGTACTGTGCCAAAGCCAAAAAGAATTGTTGTTCATCCACATGCAAATAAGAGATAAATGTATCCGTTTCTGTCAGGGGAGCAGGCACAATCTCTATTCATATTGCAATTTTCCATCTTTCCCAATGATCTCTCTTGTAAAAAGGGGGGAATCTACACAATTCACTCACATTCTCTTCATTAGACTACACTGAAAATCAATTCCTGCCTTCCTCTTTAATCTATTTTGAAAAAAAGGACTAAAAGCTCATGCGTGGAGCGCCATACCTGTTAATGACAAAGAGGGAACATTTTGTCACCCGGTGGTGCCAGTGACGTGAGCACTCCCGCCCCGTTTTTGAATATGCATGGGCTGCCCACCCCCTGTGCTTTGATCAGGCAGCTGTCAAGACACAAAGTGTGAAATTAAATCTGACACAGCCACATGGATTTCCACGTTAGGCGTGCCTGATTTACAACTCATCAGCCATACCCGTTCTCATTTCAGATATTGGATATAGCCTTGCCATTTCCATCTGACAGATCCGCCCCATCCTTTACACTAACTTGGTATAGCCTCATTATGCCTTCACTTACAGCTGAAGTTTACATTACCTTCAGCTGTATGCGTTCAGGTAACTCTAGGAATCCAGTCGTGGACCCCAGGTCTATTTTTCTCTCTTGTATCTAAGGATTTGGCTTCACATCAAAGGGCTACCAAGGCACATGACAGCAAGAGCTTCAACCATAGTGGAACATATCTGATTCTGATACATTATTCAGGGCCTGTTCCTATACATATTCACATGGCGGAAGTCAATTGAGCTACAAGCCTGTGCCGCAGCAGAAAGGTTTCCAATTTATCAGCCATAAGAAATACACTGCAAGATACAACCACCAGTATCTTGCAGTGTGGAGAGTAAAGTTAACCAGTGATACTCTTCCACATTACATAGTGCATATTATATAGTGCATTTTTGCAATTCTAAAGAACGGGTTTATCTGTAGCCTTTGCTAAGCCATTTATAATCTCCATGAAGTCAGCAATAGCTGCCAAAACATCAGTTTAAAATGCGTTTATCTGCTGCCTATACATTTGTAAGAAGTCCTCACCACTGTATTGTAGATATAATATGTATGGCATAGGTATGAGTTTAGTGATGAGACTGTAATTGAGGTCAAATGAAAACCTTCAGTCGTGAAAAGCCCCAATACAATTCGACCTAAAAACAATCCCCAGAGATTGCTCGCATCCCATGTCGAGCTGTTGGTACGCAGATCCCCTCCCATCTCGAATCGATCTGCTTTGAGCCAAATGTCAACATTAGAGAGAAGGAGCGCAAGGCAGAGGAGGCAAAAACGCCAAGCAGTTGCATCGATTCATTATATAAGGTGGTTTGTGACATTATACAGTGTATCTCTTTGGTCAGAAGTGTAAGTCTCTTTAAAGGGCACAACGATTGCTCTGCAGACGCAGACAGGAAAGCTGTGGGTGTTTTTGCTCTGGTTTTAAAGCTGGATCTCAGGTTCGGCCTTATGTCTGAATATTATCTCTCAGACTTTGAGATATTGGGCTGCAGCTTATTGATCATCTTGTTTTCAGTGGACTTAATTAGCATGGCACCATCTGAACAGCCATTAGCGCGTAATGCTTCATGCGCGTTGGATATTTCTCGTATCTTTTTGGGCCCCATTTATCTGGGAAGACTTTCAACACGTTAAACCTGACAAGGGTGAAGAAGACACTTCCTATTTATGTGATCGGGACCCTTTTATATTCAACGCGTGCGTCTCCAGACTGCTTATGTTGTTGAGATAGAACCATATAGCGAAAGACTCTTAATGAACCAACTATTATTCAGAAACTGCCTTCTAAAGACACCGAGAGCATGGAGAGGAGAGAGGGGAGGAGAAGAGATGAGATTAGGACAAGAAAGGAGAGGAGACGTTTTAAGGTCACACACACACGTAAACTTTTAATCAAGAGGCCGTTCTTTGCCGTTTTCTTCTGCCAAAGGTAACACTATGCCACACAACAGACATAATAGGTCTACTGGTTTTATATTCCTTGCGTACATCTCATCATAGCTGCATTCTGTGCTGCATAGGTAAGGCAGACGCACTGTAATTAGCTTTGAGCCGTACCCGACTTTGACACATACACAGTACAGACATCACAAGTGAGTGTGAGTATGACTCCTTACATGTGTAGAGGGACAATGCGTGTTTGCTCAGCGCATGTTGACTACAAACACTAGCCATGGAAATTGGCTTATGGCTGACGATGACAGCGTCTGGAAACCTGCTCTTTTTTCAATTTAGAACCCCCAAAGGACAACACAACCAGTGTGAACCTAGAGCGCTGTGGGGGTAGGCTTCCACTCGAAATACAATCGAAACGATGACAGCGTCTTTTTAAAGTACATAACGAATTGAATGCAAAATATATAAATATCGTCTACAAATTAAGAGGCTAGATTGTGGGGACTGTGTGATGTGTTAGTGCTGCTGCTTTACTGTGGTTACATCTAATTTCATGATGATGATGATTTTTATTTCATCTACACGGGATATCAGCGGGTCTCAAACTTTCATATCTTCTGTACCCTCTTTCAATTGCTTTCCAAGCTAAGTACCCTTTCACTGTACTAGAACACAGTAGATTTAAAGTGCATTCTTTTAAGAATTTTTCTCTCATTTGTCTTCAGTTTTCTTTAATTCTCTCAGTTGTTTTCACGGTACAGTAGCTCCTCTCCATTTCTTATGGTTCTCATGTCATGTCTCATGTAAAGGTATTCTCGTTTCTCCCCCTCATTCTCAACCAGCTTCTTCCCCACCTGCTGGACTAAACGGGCGTTGTGAGCATCAGCCATGACTCTCTGATTGTCCTTGATAAGCCCCTGGCTGTGGGTGACAGGGGACACTCCTCAACCCCAAACAGGACACAAAGAGACTGAAATCCCTGCTATTTATGCACAGCTATTTATGGCCGGACGCACCGTGTCCAGTCTGGTTCAAGCCAAGGGGTCACAAGGCTAAAGAGGAAACGTAGCAATCCCAAGGTAACGCGGTTAATGGTTTTTCCTTTCTCCAATGCCGCAGAATCCATAATCTGTTGATTGAAACACGGAAACCACATGCTGTAGTCTACTTGGGGTCTGATTCATGCAAGTGAAGCTTCGTGGGTGTCTGAAAAAGAGTCACAAAGTGCATTCCCTTGCATTGTGCGTAACAAGGGAATGTCGATAATAGCCACATTGTCACAGTGCAGCATAATTGCTGGATTGTCATTAACAAGTCCTCTGCGGTGCAGAACATACCGAGTCAGTCTGCACAAGAGCAACAGCCATGTGGCCTTTTCATACATCTATAAAACTGGCATGTTAACAAAGGGCCCTCTGCCTTGCCACACAAAGATAGCCTTAATGGGAAATTTAATAAGCCTCTGGCCTGTGTGTGTGTTTCCACTGTACCTTATCACTGCCAATAGAAAATAAATAAGGAAAAATAGACAGCTTCACAATTATGATGCCAAACCGTCAGTTTTCATGAGCCCATGCCTATTTCTTGCACCCCTTGCTGATCCCTGCTGTGTTTATTACCTCCCACAGACCCATCCAGCTATTTTCCCCCGCCTCTCATCTCCAGTTTCATCCTTGTGGTCACAGTTAAAGCAGAGCAGAGGAATTAGCCATTCGGTGAAGAAAGCCACAGGGGACCGGGATGTTGGCCGTCTCACAACGGCGTCTTTTGAACGACAAAAACAAAAAAAAGGTTAATAACGTCTCGGAGAACAGCGGCTGGAAACGCCCCCCCCCTCTCTCTCTATTTCTCTCCGCTGATTTGCATCATGGATGGAGAAGAGAGGGGGAGGGCGTTTAAGGGCGGTAGGAGCAGAAGAACGGGCGAGAGAGAGAGAGCAGCATTTGCATGCTGGTGTGAAGCCAAGATCTGATATTTAATTACCAGCCTGCCAACATGGTGGAATGTGTTGTGTGTGCTGATCATTGTCATCTCATGAGACCGCTTTCCTTGTAGGACGGGCCGAGCTCTCTGGCAGGCAAAGGGAAGCCACAGTAGGTGGCAGTTATATCTGTGCGTGTTTGTGCGTGTGTGTGTGTATCCGTGGCCATCACATTGCTTTTGTAGCAGTAGCGATATGTAAATCGGAGCCGAAAAGGCCAAGCAATTTAATTATAGGAGCATTCTTTAGTTTTTTTTTAATTATTAATTTTATCATGTTTGCGTGTGCCCATGCATTTTGTCATCTAGGCTTACATTGTAAAAGCTATGAAAGGATCCTTTCGAGTGCCATTAATATGCATGTGCGCACACGCACACAATCAGTACACAGTCTGCTCAGTGTCAAATCTCAAATCCCTTATTCGTTAAAAAACAACAGTAAAACAAAAAACACGCCAAGAACGATGGTTTGGTTGTCGCGCCTGCGTTAATGTGCTCAATTGGGTGAACACAATCGTGTTATGTATTTCACTTTATATATTTTTACAGTACATTTGATAACTCTGTTTTGGTAACGATGTCAGGCAAGATCTTGTGCATAAAATAAGTCATAATCGTAGTTTTCACAGTGTCATTTAAGATGCATTTACATAAATGGCTGAAAATGAAAAAAACACAGTTGCTGTTCTTCCTAACTGCTGGCTCATTCAAGTTTGCGTTCAGCCATACACTTTAAATCCAGCTAGCTAGATGCTTACTCATGGTTACTGGAGTAGTCTTATTTAAATCTCCACAAATAATGGAATAAATTGAAGTAAACACATTTACTTCAAAAAGCTGGCCAGTTCTGTCTTCAGGTAGGAAACTTAGTTAGGCGCACACTTTCAGCAATGCATTTTAATCAATGATTTAAATCCATTGATTAAAGCCCCCCTGCCCCTTCATGGTACCGCAACTTCCCCATTAGATCTCACCTCTGGTGCTGTGACGAGCTGTCAGCGAGCCTCAGGAATGTGCGATTGATTTTTAGGCAGCAGCTAATAAATTTCAGAGGCGCAGCAGGTCAGGGCTCCCTAGTCTTGTACCCAAATTACTTTTACCAGAATGGAGGAGATCTGGGGACAGCTAAGAGGAAAGGGGGGGGGGGGGGGGGGTTGGCGCAAATGTCCCTCGTCGTATTATACTATGGGTCAGTTGGGAACAATTTTTTTCCCCCAGTACTGAATGATGCCTGTGACTCTCCAAAGTCAAAGTGAGAAATTCAATTAAAGTGACCTTAATTCTGCAATTAAACGGGGATGTAGGTAGAGCTGGGTGTAATTTGACAGAAGAGTGAAAGTTCTGTCCAGAATCCAAAGCCTGACATTTTGGACTCCGATGTCCTATCCCGGGGACATGCAGATGGGATTTGAGATGACAGGGTAATCGTTTTGAGAAGCTGCAACACACACACACACTTTTTATAAACACGTTTTTCCCCTCATGGCTAAAGTATGCACACATATTTAGAGACCTATGTAAAAGGGATGTGAAAAAACAACATGAAACAAATTACATTCACCAAGTATATGCATTATACATACCTTATTATATACATTATTTACATGAAAAAAATAAATGAAAGTAATAGGGCTAAGGAAACTATCTAAAACCACTGAGTTTGAAACTTTTCTAAATGAGCAACACTGCTGTTTGTATATTTGTGGGCGTACAGTACGTTTTTATGTGAGTGTGTCTCTACTTTTACTCTGTTTACTCTGCTTTACTTTGAATGTGTTTACTTTGTTTGCCATTCACTGTCTGAGACCATTTTGGCTGTTTCTTCGATCCGATTGGGTTGGCATCTGGCCAGGGCGCTTTAGTTAAAGGCGTGTTTACATAATGCTGCCGTGACAGCATATCGTGGTCTTTAATCTCATCTGGGAGTGTCATCATGGTGGGGTCGGAGGGCCTACTCTCGGGCTCGAACACACAAAGAAGCGGAGTTGACAATATGTACGCTGTAGGCCCTGTTCTGTAGAGCTACACTGAGTTTAATAACGTACTGCACAGTGTTTTTTGACAAAAACAAAAGAAAATAAGGCAGATTTAAGTGTTGTACTGGTTGACTAATACTATTAGCAAGTGGTTCTCTGTCAGGACCCCCTGGGGAGGGGCATAGCATGTTTTTTGGGGGCCCGTGAGATGGTCAACTAAGGTTGAGAACAGTCAATGTAATGAGCATTTATAAGGGCACAGCGTACATAAAAATCATTAGTGAATTCCGACCATCTGCAAAGGCTTACTTTGGCCTATTGTGAGTTTCTAAACCATTGCACTGCTTAGCGTAGCATTGAATATTGTTACATAGCTTACTCTAGCACTTTGCTCAGCTCTAGCAAGACGCACACCGGAAATAGAACTGCACCAACTGCAGATGTTCTAACAATGTAGGGAAAACGGCCCGGGTTGCCACATTTGTGTTCCTCTCTTCAGACGATTACCCCAATAAGCTGATGGTGCACTCCACCAGGCGGGGAAGGGGGGGGGGGGGTGAGGGGGGGATGCACACGGGAGCAAGCTTTAGCTACGCCGCCTGCTCACATACGCTCAAAACTCCCCTTTTGCAAGTCGACAGTTTGAGCCGTCACAAGTACACCATGTTTATATCCTACCAATTTCCTCCTCTCTCGCCTTATGCGAGAGCTTGCTTCTTAAAATATTCATCCCCCACCCCCCGTTTTTTTTTTTTGTTCACTTTCTGGCTAACTTTTTGTCAGGAGAATAGTTTTTTTTGTAGCCCCCCCCCTCCATCTTTCTCTTCTGTGCGGGCTGTTTTCTTTGCCCCTCAAGACTGCAGCTCGCTGTTGATGTTATCTGGGTCAGTTTGCGAGCGGTGTTTCTCCTATAAGCTCTTTTTTTTTTGCGCTCTCCAAAACAAAAGAGGGATATGTCTATTCTTAGTGCTATACCAGTAAGTGGGGTTGTCCTCCTTTTATTATGCAAGGTGACATGAATATTGCAAACTCGCTATGGTTGCAGAATGAATTAGTGTTATTTTTCCACATGAGAAAGGCCTGTCAGTCTCGGTTACATGCACATACCTGATACTCAGTGTTTTTTTTCTTCTTTCCCTTCTCTTTTCAACCTCGGTGTTACAAAATGAATGATGAATGTTTTATACTATTTTACTGTAACCATACTCGCCAGAAGGTTTACACAGAAGGCACTTTTGACGGCGTCTACCTATGCAACATTCCCCCAGGGTCCTACAGAGGACTGAAGCACGGCAGAGCAGATTAGCAGCCGTGTTATATACATATTATTTCACTAACCCCTGGAAGGTCAATGCAGAAGGTCACTAATGGATACTGTATAATGCAAAGTGTGCCTGCGTTTGTAAAGGATTTAAGCATACCCAGAGGAATTAGAATTGCTACCATACTGTGAAACACAAGGGAGGGTTGTGTGATGCGTTTTTACGGAACTGTGGCTACCTACGACGATAGCTATAGGGTTATATATAGTTCCCAATCTATATTGTTAGTCATGGTATTTTGTTGCATAATTAAAAGGGTAAACGTTAGAATTGAGTGGAGATGATTGTGTTAATTCTGATTAAGTGGCTTAATCAAAATTAACATTTCACTGACATTCGAATTCAGTGATTGGATGCAGATTTTTTTTTAAATTACACTAATAACTTAGGAAATAAGGCAATTAGTTACTAGGATTATGTTATCTTTTAATAACATTTCAAAGTGAAAGATCAAGGTCAAATATCATTCATTTCCATTCTTTCAGTGTCTCCAGGATAGTTTCTCAAATGATTTTCCCCCTCCCGTTGCATAAACAGAAAGGTGAGTCTGTTTAATTGATTGTGTTTATCTGCCGAGCTTTATCATCTTTTTTAATCTTCAAAACCCGTTCTCTCATTGCCTCACTTGATAGGCCCTGTGTTCGCTCTATCAATATTTTGGTCCGATTAATTTCATTGTAGAATCTAAGCGTTGGAAAGCTCATAGCAATCAGATAGCGTTCATAAAGCCATGCTTGACCCTGAACGTGGCGAGTGGAAGATGAAGGAGAAAAGACAGCGAGGAGGGAAGAGAGGGGGGAGGGGGGGGGGGGGGGGTGGGTGCACATTATTTAGTCTCACAGCTCATCGAATTCACCTCAGAGTTTTCTGAGCTAATGGAATCTTCATCCTCTGATTTGACAGAGAATCGCTCGTACACGTTAAATGTGTCATATTTCAACTTCTCATCAAGCAGCAGTGCCCCCTTAAATACGCCCACACCTTTTTTATAACTATGAACACAAAGTTAGCTTCTCACGTTTTTCAGAGAGCATACGGCAAACATCCCAAAGTTAATCCTCCGCTAAGACGGCATAGTCAATCATGTTAAAGCCTAATGCTTGCAAGGTGACCCCTGCTCATGGATTCAATAGGCATACGGTCTTTACTTTAAGCCTTGCAATACCATTGCGCTTAGGTGGAGGGGCGAACACATTTATCTTTTCATTACATTTACAATCAAGTCAATTGGTGGAGTTAAAGCAGAAGATTAATGTGTACTTTTCTTCTTTCTCGATCTCCAGAACCGTATTGATTGTGATTACACTCCATTTGTTGTCCATGGCATTCGTGCCTGGGATTTTGCCCTTAATAAGTCTGTTGGTTAATTGTTTTTCCCCTTACTGTCGGATTAGCTCAAGGAAACAGATCACAATGAGTCAAACGTACAAATTACAGACAATTAACTAACACTTCTTTCAAGGTGCCATCCACATCGACGTGTTTGCCTTCAAGTTGAAATTTTACCCAAAAGGAACTTTTATTTGTCTAGGTGACGCGAAATAAATGGGAACCCTGAAAAGAGCACCTATCTTAGCTGTCTAACAAAATATACCCCCTAGTACATCTGTAACGTCCGGGGGTGCCGCCAGGAACGACACCTCACCCCTCCCGTTGGGTCTCGCTGGTGTGCGGCTTACCAAACCTCCCACGCACACCTGCTTCTCACCTGGACCCAATCGTGTTCTGATTGCTCGTCTGCTGCACCTGTGGGGAGGGTATGTGTGCGGGGGTTTGGGGATGTCCGGGTGTCAGCCATTGGGACTGTTTAGAGAACTGTGTGAGTTTGGAACGGCTGTGTTACCTGTATTGCCTACGTTTTTTACCGCCGAGCACCGCCTTGCGCTTGTTCAGATATCGTGTCTCTGTGCCGTTGTATCTGTGTCTCGCTCTGTCCACGCCTGCACCCAACCCAACCACCACATCACAGTATATCTTCATATGAGAGTAAGAAAGGTTTGGTGTTGCATTTAACCCAATGGCACTGCCAAGGAATATTGATTACAGCGCCCTCCATAAATCATCTAACTGTAGTATTGACAGTTTTGTTCAAGAGGAACTGTCTATTTTGTGGCCCAGTCTAAGGGTCTTTATCCCTTTGTGAGGATGACTGAAGTGTTTAGCTGTAAACAGGGGAAACCACGGTTGCATCTATTCGCGATGATTGAGATGGTAAGGAGTAGCAGTGCAGTGTTGATGCACGTATTGATTTCGGTGCACGATTTATGCACATGTTCGCATTATGTAATGTTAGAAGGTGCTCGGACACATACAGTACTATAGCTATTGAGGGGAGTAAGTTAGTTCTCAAGGTGTAGAAGGGAGCGAGGAGCCAATCAAATGAGTAATAACTGTAAGGGAAGGGATATCCTGGGTGATATTCTCAAATGACAAGAGACTACTGACTGCATTGGGTAGCTAAAAATAAAAGAACACTCTACAATTTAGAAGCTGTTGCATCACATCCATCATCCATTTGTAGATGTGTATGCGTTTCTACACACAAAGCAATATCTGGGTCTGCTTTCTTGCTCTACAGCTATCATCGCTGTAATAGTACAGAGAAGCCTTGAGCCCGAGGTCATATGAGCCCGAGGTCAGTCTCTCATATGTAGAGGCTGGTGAGTCAAAAGCAAACTGAGCCCAGCAAAACGCTGTCAGATTTTGATATCAATCACTGACCTAGTAAAGGCAATCGTAGAAAGGTTCCCTCCACCATCTGGTATAAACTTCAGTGAAGTGGAGTGGAGTGGATCAGTGAGGTGGTAGCCATCATCTCTGCACGCCATATTACAGGAAGTAATAGTATACAGGTGAAAGAAGCAACAAAGCATTATCTCAAATTGTCATTGTATAGAGTTCATTTTTTGAGAGATACTTTTTGATTTGTTTTTTTTATTCATAAGGAAATTACATTTCACAGAAATTATTTGTTGGGACAATTTAATGGACCCTAAATACCCACACCTATCAACATAGGCCAAGGAGACGTGCTGAGAGGATTTTCGTCACAAAAATTACTCTTTTTCAATTGAGTGAACAAAAAGTCATCAAGTGTTACAGATTAGGCATGCAACAATACAGTTACTGGAAGAAATCAGAGATGTTATCGAAGCTTCGACTCAGCGAACTGGTGCCGCAAATGATGGTTAGAGGGCGGTGAGAGATCAGCCGCAGGTTTGGTACATTCAGCGTAAAAGGAAAAGGCACAGCAGGCGCTTTCTGCGGACTGGCCGAGTCGCTGTTCACGCTGCTCTCTCTCTAATGTACGTAAATCTGCCCCACAGTGCCTGAAAGATAAATTGTTTGTGAGGCACCCTGGTTGTCTATTGTCCTTCCAAAGCCAGTGATGGTTATAGTATATATTACTTAATTATGTCTACTAGTTCCATTGACAACCATGCAACTGTTGACATAGCTTTATAAATAATAAATACACATATCTCTATATCCATTCTGAAACTAGATACTCTCTATCTGATTACCCACTGCCCTTTGTGAGTGCCTTTTAGCTTTACGTAAATTTTCTCTTTGTAAAAATCGATAAAGAGGCCTATAAGCACAGAGAGATAAAGAAAGGTAGCCAATTTCCATGATTAAAAAAGTGGCAGCTGCGGTGGAGTAGAATCGCTCAAACTACCGTACACTGAACTACTGCCCCGTCTTATACACAAACCCCTAAGTGTACTCGAGTTAAGTGTATTGTACAGCTAAGATCTTGCTTTAGTCCACATTTCAGTACATCACACACAAAAAATTGAGCCTTTTCTCAGTGGCGTCATAGTAGAGTAAACCTGTAGCTGAATCATGGGTCAGTTCCATTTTGTGCTACCAGTGCACCAGTATCAAACTAGTGAAGCAGCCTAGATTGCCAGTGTTGGTACACTGCCCGACCTAAATGAAATGGACCTAGAATAAATATTATGAGCTATCTCTTTTTGGTCCTACTGTTCACATGTGTGAAAAGGGCCTATTTTCTCCATCCACACTCATATAAAGCAATTGCCTGATTAGCATGATTGGCCAAAAAATTGAAGTGAATCAGGAATTGCTGGAGTGGCACATTTATCATAAGGACTTAAAGCCGAATACTTTCTCTGTGAGAGTTTTATAATCAAACACAGAGGCTAATGCATTAGCCTACCATGCGCGTGACTGATGGCTCTTCTGATATGCCTATTTGGCTGTGAGCTTTCAAAGCCACACTTTATTCATCAGCCTCATTTGTACCACATGCATACCCATGATGCATTAGGCAGCCGATAAAGACCTCATTCTTAACCCCATAGTGATTTCGTTATGACGTATTATGAATAATTAATGACCTGCCTGTAAAACAGCACATTGTTGACAACCTCCCATGTAGTGTAGTGTCAATCAAATCAGCAAATCTGACCATCAACTAATCAGAACGTGATTTTCAAACCCAGGTGCTTGCAGACGATTGGACTGCCTACAACCAATCAGAACAGGGCCAACGTTTACCGAACCGACGGTTTACCGAACACAGGCACTTTACCTAACCACCAACTGAACTACCCAACTGAACTATGCACCTGAATGCTGATTAGGTGATGGTTCTGTAACCGGCTCACAAGCAGGTTTGAGTGGAGAGAGTTTCCAGACTGCCAGGCAAAGCAAAGCAAATCATAAAGGGGGAGCTGGCAAAACCAGGATGGATTTACACGGCTAGTTTGGTGCAGTCTTAACAACACCACACTTTATAGTTACACTTTCCAACTTCATTGGAGCTTAAAATGGCTTTTAGTATAATCCACATTATTAAATAAACTCATAATAGCATGAATTCCTCACTGTGAATGTCCATTGCTACAGTGTTACAGACACATACGTACACAGCCTGAAATGTGTAAGACTGATGCGTTCATTTAACAATTGCCTCCAGCACCACAAAGCGGATAAGCACCTGGTTTCTAAAATTACCCTCCTATCCAGATCATCCGAGGAGGGGGAACATCAGAGGAGTTAAATTGCGCTCCAAATGGTGCCTCATTCACAGCTCTGTCCTCCATATCAGAAAAACACTGTTTGGTGTATATCCTCGCTCACTACTGAAATATTTATTTTCATATTAACATAATAACATAAACAAATAGGGGATTTGATTTGGGTCCAAAGAAACTAAAGGAGCGAGGCAATTTTGGCAAGTGAACTATAACAGCTGTGTGGATCAGCCCAGAACACTGTACGCTTATACTATCAGTCAAAGAGCACGGCAGCTGTTTGTTTGTCCGCGTATCTGTCGGCGTGTCCGACTGCATATAGTGTTTACATGTCCACGCAGGCTTTCTGCGTGCGTTTATAGGATGTCCGTGCGTGGGCCCGTGTGTGTTTAGGTACGATGTCCGTGTGTGCGCATACATTATACATTATGTTTGGCTTTTTTGTGTGCTCGTTGTCCGATTTTGTGTTGTCGTAGCAACGGTGCCAGCCCCCCCCCTCTGTTATGGTCACAGTGAAAAGCCTGAGGGAATCAAACAGCAACAATTAACCAGGCTGTGCAGGGCTACTTAGGGCTTTGGAAAATTGCATGTTAATCAAGCTAGTGTCGTGGGAGGAACAAAAAGGCCAGCGTCGGAGACTGCCCTTTATTCAGCAGAACGATTTGCATTTATATAGCAAATGCTTCCCCAACTTAAATTTCGTTACATTAGAGTGAGGGTTTAGTGACCCACTGTAGCTTCATCGGCAATTCAACAAGCAGCTGTTATTTTGCTCCATAACCCTTGATTTCATTCACTCTAGCAAAGCTAAGCTCGTGGCTAAAGGTGAGGTATTTGATATGCATTTCAAAATAAAGACTATGGGCAAATAGAGGTGTACCACGCATAATAACAACTCTGGTGCCGGCCCTTCACATACTGGGCTTTTATCTTTATAATGGAGATATGGTGTCGCCACCCGTAGACAGAGAGAGAGAGAGAGAGAGAGAGAGAGAGAGAGAGAGAGAGAGAGAGAGCGCGCGTCTGGGAGTTGACTGAGCAAGGCTGAGGGATCGGTTAGGCCCGCGGACAAGCTCAAGCAAGAAACCAACTCACCATGACCACACCTGGGACATTAAACCAGACTGGAATATCATTAGATTGATTCCTCTTGGGGACGGGAGCTAATAGACCTGTTTCACACTGAAACAACCTGGAGCACTAGTGTAGCACATGGGTCAAAAAAACAGACAGGGATTAGTAAGGACTTGCCCGTAATTATTATTTTTTTTAAATGTAAACATCAAAATGCACCCCTAGGGCCCTATCTGTACAGAAAGCTATAGCTGCATGTCTCTAAACTGTACAGTATGTCTTATAGGAATGAAAAGACACAGGGCCAGCAACACCCCACTGAGTGAGGTTATGAATTCTAATAAGAGCATGCACCGTGGTGACAGTAGCTCGAGACATGAAAAACTGCAGCTTGTGTCTAATCAGGTTAGTTTAAAAAAAAAAAGGGTCACATCTACTCTTTTCTCTATGGTTCGTACAAAATGACACCGGTGACTTTGTAGACACGTCAGCCAGCAGCGGATTCACTGACCGTCAAACGCACAGCGACAGACGTTAGCGCCGCGCTCGTCGTCAAGGACGAAATCGCGGGGAGGCGTGTGATTCATGAAGCCCCCCCCGGAGAGAAGAGCTAATGCCCCCCGCTGCTCAGCTGAATCTCCTGCAATCTCTATCTTGTGTCATAAGCTCCAGGGGTACCAGCTCCCCTCCATATTCATGAATCCCCACAGCACAGAATGGAAACAGCGGAGGGCAGTTCTCGCTAATTAGACTGATCGGTGTGCGTGTTCATTTGAATCTCGGCAAACGTCATTCCGCACCATTTATCCAAGAGCAAAAGGACGCGTAACGGAGGCATCAGTCACAAACTCTCAATTATTAGTCTTAATTAACCCCCTCCACCATGGGAAACAAAACAAAAAAACGCAACACAAAATAACCCTTATTACACTAATTTTATATCTTAAAAGGGTCTTTTGTGTAATTTCGTCTGCCGTCTATTCCAATTAATTGGGAGATGAAACGCTTGAGAGAGACACTGCATGAAAAATGATAAATAGCAGGGACGGTTTTATTGTGCTTTCAAGGATTAAAATGAAGTTATTAGCCGACAACTAAGGGGGAAAATTACTTTATCTAATACAAAAATATTACACTTCGGATTACTTTGTAACACACTAGAACAGACTTTCCATTGCCAAAACATGCAACAGACATAGTCTGCGTAATGCCATCAAAACTAACTTCACATGTGGGTGCTGAAAAGGGGTTGTAAAGCACCACTATGTGGAGAAGCGTATCCGCACACTTACAGTATATCATCTTCCTTTTGATTTCAGAAGATTGCATTTGATCCTTGGGGGGCAGTAAACACCTTTTGAACCCGGTAAAAAGTCACAATGCTTTTTCTGCTGAAGTTTCAAGTGTGACTTACGGGCCCGGTAGATCATTATTCAGCACTCCCGCTGGAGGCCCGCGTCCCGGGCCCGTTTGGCTGGAGTGTGCATGTTTTCTCTGGGTCTCACGTGGGGGTTCCTCTGGGCACGGCCTCCAACGGCAGCCCGTTAGGCTAATTGGAGGCTGCCTGTAGGTGTAAATGATGTGCACGTTGGAGTGACATTTCCTCCAGGATGCACTACATCCATGGGCTGACATAATGTATAGGAACTGGGAACGTTCCAACTTGGAAGGTGCTGCTGGAACATTCAGAGGTGGCAGAGTATGTGTATTTAAGTAAAAGTAAAAAAGTAAGTGGCAACAAATCTACTACTAAAGTAGAGTTCTATATTTTTTAATGAATCAGGCAGCAATTAAAATAACCAAAAACCTTTATTTTAGTTTTTTTTTGGGGGCACGTCCGCCTGTGTTTTGGCAGATGGCGGATGGCGGATTGCATAGTGCAATAATATAATATCGGTGCAGCTGTTGTAGCTCAGTCAGCAACAATAAAAGTAAATCGAGTAATGTGGTGATATGCACTTGTTACATGCCTGGGACGACAAATCCCGGTCTCTGTTTCAGACCCACCGATGCCACCATACAGCAGCGGTCGAGAGCAATGGCCACTGAACTTTAAGAGTAAAACAAGCATGCACGGCTGTCTTTAAAACAATTAAGACCAGCTGACGTTACAAAAGGGATAGCAATCTGCTCTCAATCCCAGTGTCCACCACAAGCGAACCAAAAGAAATACACACTACTATGGTGGAAGACACCACAGACAGTTTTAAGCAGCGGTGGAAAAGCAGACTGTAACCCTGTCATTTTCACGTTCCTAGGAAACAGGCCCTCATCATAGATTGTCATGAGGTGACGTCCCTTCCTTGAAAGTAAAAGTCCTGCCAGGTTTTTCCTTCTGCGTGTTCATTTAACCAGGTGATTTCAATTACAGG
Organism: Percopsis omiscomaycus; assembly: GCA_027575585.1. Lineage (NCBI taxonomy): Eukaryota > Metazoa > Chordata > Actinopteri > Percopsiformes > Percopsidae > Percopsis > Percopsis omiscomaycus. Next base: position 5,890 of record JAODLI010015974.1, on the reverse strand, counting down.
GACTAATAACTGAAACCACCTGGTTAACAAGCAGAAGGAAAACCTGGCAGGACTTTTACTTTCAAGGAAGGGACGTCACCTCATTACAATCTATGATGGCCTGTTTCCTAGGAACGTGAAAATGACCGGGTTACAGTCTGCTGAGACGCCAACTCAGTGTTCCTGGTCCTGTGAGGTCTTTGGTGACCTCCTTCTCCTCCGGAGGAGGATGTGATGGGCGCACCACTCACTACAGCCACTCACTAGATGTACAGAACATCTACATTCAGTATGGGCTAACGAGGCTGAATGGGAGACATGGGTGTTAATGGTGACATGTGAACGGAATAACGATCGTGTGAGTCTAGACTCGGGGAACGCTCTTGACAGAGGGATGTCAAGCTGTGCATACCGAATTGAAAGCGTGAGACCAAGCGAGGATAGGTACAATTACCTGGATGACGGTCACAGCGCGGCACAGAGGGTTATTTCTGTTTTTGTGAGTCACACAAGTGATGCTGTTTGTGCAGAACCCTCGTATTAACTGGGAGTAGCCTGAGTCATTATAAATGAGGGCTGAAATTGGCATGAATAGCGGTCGTGACTCCGGTATTAGCCTAGTATTAGATGAAAATGTATGAGAGGAAAATGACCCGAAGAGTAAAGAAATAAGGCCACTCTTTCTCCCAAACATGCAGCTCCGTGTTTGTGTGTTTACAGTGAGTCCTATGAGTCCGTGTGAGTGCGTTTCCCCTTGACACACCCCGTTATTATCCTGAATGTTCCCTGGCCTGTCTGACACCCACAGTAGCGGTAGTGCTGTATGCAGCTGTGTGTTCAATTGCGGCCTCCTCATTCCCATACTCGGATTGTCATTCCCGCTTAGTCCCCGTCTGAGCTCCAGCTAAAGTGAGCAGTGCTAGCCCCATTGTGCGGCCTCTGTTCCTCTGGTAAATGGCTGGCTGAGTGGCGGTAATTGCCTCCCTCTCTGTCAGTTCCCCGCTTGGAACAGCCACAGCGAATCAGCGCTAGGGGTCCGGTGCCCGGCCTGATTTGGACCGCGTAAAGAGCGGCGAGCGGGCGCGTGGGAGGGGGGTGGAGGCGGGCACGCTGTCCCAATCCCACCACCCCACCCCCCCCACCACCCCCCCACATCCGTCCTTTCTTCCCAATCAGAGAAACGGCCCTCTGTATGTTGAGAAACAGATATCCGCGAAGGTCATTTTCCTTTGAGACGCGGCGCTGGGGGAGAAACGTTTACTTATTTAAACGGAAAGGTCATTAGCGTGAGACATAAAGGGGCTTTGACAAATGAAGTCAGGCCCAGTTAATGTTCTATTCTTGGAGAGAGTAGTTAAGAGAAAGAGGTAAAAATAAACGGATAATTGGGCCGACTCTATATCTTAATTCCTACATAACAGCAGCATGCCTGACAGCATCTATTGGGCCCTTGGACCTGCGTTTTTTGTACTCGAATCAAGTCAAGTGAACTTCAACTGTCACATCATTTTTCAGGACGCTTGTCTCTTGCCATTCCGGCATCAGGCATCTGTTTGTATAGATAAACAAGAGTATGAAATGCTTATTTGACCTTCCCCCGGGACGTACACACACGAGCACACAATACCCCCCCCCGCCCCCCACGACCACCTTATCGCGGGCAGCGTATTAAAACTGTCATCAGGACGGCTTCCTTTTCGACAGTCCCTTCCTCTTCCCTCTGCCGTGCTCTCATTTCTGTCAGGGTGATGAGAACACAAGTCTGCCTTCAGGCTTTATTAACACACATTAGAAAAGGCTCCCTTTTTTTTTTTTTTTTACATGTTCATGTGACGCACAGGGCCGAGGGTGTCATTGCAGCTGTTTCTGGGGTAGCGATTTTGTCGTTGATTCACGGTTTTTAGCCGCAGTGTGGGCAGAAACCGAGCCACGATTAAAATGAATACTGGATTTATGGTCAATGGGGGAGTGTTATAGGGGGTTAAACGTTATTTAAAAGATATCACATAAAGATATAGGACATATCAAGGGGCCGCTTTGGACCATTAAGCCTCATATCACCATTATCATCATCCTACTTTTAATAGCGGCAATAAACTGACCATAAGATCACATTTGATCTACATATAGTATGTGAAGGCAGATATAGTGTTGTGGCCGTATTCAAGATCAAAACGTGGGATTCTGGGGTTTTCCACCCTGACTTCTATCACATACAGCATGAGAAGCATGGCAAATCACTAGAGGTAATCCAGTATTGACAGTAATAATGTTATCCTGCATTTCCTAATGGTGGATGTTGTGACCCTGTTCGAAAATGGACTTGAATGACACAGCAGTGATTAATCAGTATTTAATAAGATTTGAATACGTGATGACTGGCAGGTGTGAAGGACTAGCAGTCTGTCGACTGTGTGGTTCTCATGTTTTATTAAAGACTAAGCCGGCATTTTGCTGTCGGCCCAACCTCCAATGCAAACAAGGGTAAAGGAACAACCTTTAAGTTAGAATTCCATATCGGAATTTCGGGTTTGATTTCTCTGGTCCGATTTTTTCCAAGATAAACAAACCTGACATCACACACATGTGGCTGCACACATGGTGCTCTGCATATATGTGTGGGGAACCTGTTCTTATCATATTATGACGTAAACAAAAGGCAAAGGGACAACATTAAAAGGCAATAAGAGAAACAGAATGTCACAGTTAAATTGGAAAGAAAAGCGAGTGTAAATAATATATGAGCTTATTGTTGTGTGTAAGAGCCTAGGAAATCTTAAATGTCAAAGACATTACAGATAAGAAATAACCAATTATTATATTGAACAACACATGACTGCATATTATCGTGCTTACTGTTGTAATGTCCATTAAAATGCTTCAGGATCTTAAACTGATTGACCCTCCTGGGATAAGTTTGAAAATCCACTTAGAAAACTTTAACATTTCGCTGCATTTTTCTACAGGGCACGCGAGCTTGCTGCCACCAGCAAGTCAGCAGTCTCCAGCAAGCTGTCACTGAAATAAACCCTTAATGACCCCTGGTGACTGAGAGGCCTCTGAACTCCGGCCGGGACTTTGGTGTGGTGGGGCCATGGGCGCACAGAAGTGCATACCCCCCCGCCCCCACCTCCCATGACAGTGCTGAGTATTTATGCCCTTGACGTGACACCGAGACGTGAAAGGGGCTGAACACGGTCACATTGCATTAATGTCTCCCACCCCGTGGTCCGTCGGCGAAGCGGGCTCCTGACAGGGCAGAGGGACTGGAGCCTCCCATGGTGGGGTTTGGACAGCGTTGGTGGTGGGGGAGGCGAGGTATGGGTGGAGGTGAAGTGCATGGTATCCCGTCTCTTGAGCATTACACATGGACATTTAGATTGGGGGGGGGGTAAGGTCAGTCAGCAAAACCAAGCAACCGACCATCAATAATTCAATCAGTCACACACAATGTATTTCGGTGTCTTTGCTTGAACGCCTCGATCATAACAGAAGGCCCGCTCCCACCAAATGGAAAGGAGCAAAACGCAAACAACAGGAATTGTGCAGTGTCAGTTAGCAGGAGCACTAAAGAGATTATAGAGCACACATAAACATCACTGCGACAGTTGTGAAAATGAATATCAGGCACATCGCGCACCTAAGCACCATTATCTGCTTTCCCAGCAAACTGTCCTTCCTTGTTGAGGCTTTTTTTCCCAGAACTGTGGCCCTCTGTCAGATTAGATTAAGGGCTGCTTACTCTCTATTGACAAGCGCCGCTTGCAGTAATGACCCATAGTGAGAGAATCATTTACTTTGATGTTAAGAACACAGAGCAACTGGATGTCCAGCGGCACTTAGCTTTGGGGAAAAAGAGCACTTTGATAGCCATTTGATTTTTGTCAATTACTCCACAGTGATATGCTAGCACTAGCTAGAGCGTGATCTTGTCTTGTGTTCTCCCCCCTCCCCCCCCCTTTTTTTCTATCAGTCTCGCTTTTTCTGGCACACCCTAAAGTCTGATGACAGTATGGTTAGGCTTCATAAGGTCCACTGTGTGTGTGTGTGTGTGTGTGTGTGTGTGTGTCTCTGTGTGTGTGTGTGTGTGTCTGTGTGTGTGTACAAGTGCTGGTATTTATGTTTGTGTTTATGTTTATGAGCCTTTCAATGAATTTCTATTTTCCAGACCATCTGCAAGCTATCTGCATGTGTGTTGTGCGTTCAAGCATTTTGTGCAATTCCGTGTATGTTTATGTTATCTGTGTTTGCGCACCTGCTGTGTTTGTGTGTGTGAATTAGTGTTCACGGGCTGAAAGTGCATGTTTTCCCACTGTACAATTGGGGCAAATCCGAAACTATGTGGCCAGCCACATGCCAGTGGCACAACCTGATAGTTCAGTGTGATTAACATGAGCCAGACTGCCTAGGGGTTAACTATTGCCCTCTGATTAGACAATGAACATTCACCATGCACCATCTCAACAGGGCACTTCTCGTTTTCATTAGGGCGCCAAATTAGAGGAGCAGCAAGACTCTCACGCTGTTGTTAAGACCCTCTTCAGATCACATTTACATTGGGAGGACAGAAAAGCAGGGGTTTCAACAGGCCTTGTCAGTGTGGCATGAATAAAAAAGCTGGTATTCAGGGTTCAGCGCAGAGAACTGACAGTATTCTTTATTTGCGATGACAGAGATGTATCCGGTTTTAACATCCTTGGCAGTTGGCACTGTGTGCCTTCTCAGTTGTAGATTAAAATCTCCGATTTTAGGCCTCCCACTCACTAAAAGCTTTGGCCTGCCCAAGATGTCATTATGTCTCTCCTCTCTCCACATCTCATTGCATATGTTACCACTGACCTTTATGAGCACCAACAACTGTAATATTTCTCAAGACAGCATGAGAAATATTACTTGGCATCATTTATTTGCTTTTCAATTTATTTGCTTTTCAATTATGTCAATATGTCCAGATGCATTGGGTATACTGTCCTTGGGTTAGAACTACAGGTTATTATGGCCAAAGGGGCCAATTAGAAAAATGCCCTGGCATGTTATATTCAAAGACTAAGGAAGAGTATTATGTAATCATCTACAGTATGCAGGTGGTAATTATCCCTGACCGACTTCAATAAACTATGGCGGATGTCTCTGGAACTCAGCTATAGGGGGCGGGCCGTAAGTTATGCGTTTAAATCCTATTGGCCAACAACAAGGTCTTAAAAGAAAAGAAAATTAAGTAAAAAAAAGTTGCAGACTGAAACTTTAATAAACCATTTTTTACACAAACAAGATATTCAGCGTTATTGCAGCTGACAATATTGCTGGGTGTACGCGGAGGTAAATATAGGTTTCTAAAGGAATATGCAAACCTGTCAATTGCGGAGAACACGGCAAAGCTCCGCGGCCTCATTTCGCCCTCCGCCGGCGCAGGCACATCCGCCTCTGCTCGCGCGAGTTCATCGCGATCTGGCAGGTGGAGTTAGAAAAGCTCACAATGTTGTCAAACAGAAATCTGATTTGCTCTGCTCTCCATTAGCCTCGGCCCCTTCCCTCTCCCCTCTGGAGATCACATTAAATGACATCTGCTATCATCGGGATAACCTGTGTCAGCGCCGTGGAAAGACTGCATATGCCAGCAAGTAGATTGCAAGGGTACAGTGGAGGAAGGTGGGTGGGGGAAGGGGGTGTGGGGGTGGGGAGTAAGACAAGGTAGATAGAGCTAGCTAAGGGGTCCTCACACTTGCATCACACCTGGCTGGATCTGTCCCTAGTCGTAATTGGAGGCTGGTGCTCCATGAACCCAAATGGCAGAGCGCAGAGTAGCTTCACATGGTGGGGGGTAGTAGGCAGAGATGTGACGGTCTGGGGATGCTTTGGTTATGGTAATGTGGGAGATTTGTAATTTTTCAATACCCTGTGTAACTAATTT
>JAODLI010015965.1:0-23646 GCA_027575585.1 Percopsis omiscomaycus | reverse complement strand
AAATTAAAAGGAATAAACACTTGAAATATATCAGTCTGTGTGGAATGAATGTATACATTATACAAGTTTCACTTTTTAAATGGAATTACTGAAATAACTTTTTGAGGATTTTCTAATTATATGACCAGCACCTGTACAGTACGTAGAATGTTATTCACAAGTCATTGGTAAAACAATCAAAAGCATAAATAAAATAATAACAATAGGCAATCATAGCCTTAGTTTTGGCTGACGTAGGCCGATAGTCATATATTTAAATTATACTCTCTATCTCTGATTGGGCAAAATTAACCACAATGTCATAAATCAAAACACTAATACCGAATAAAAAATGTACACACCGTTTATTAAAGGAAATACATCTAGAGCAATAAAACCAATAGATATATTTTTCATCTTCCTAACAAGAACTGGTGTCCCCTAAGGGGGTCCTTCCCGCTGCTTTGGGGACCCCCCTTATCTAAAGTGTGCATACTGTATTCGATGCTAGCCCACCACCAAGCAGACTGTCTGGAGGTAGAGGAGCAGAGCCCCATGGCCAACAGCTAAGGAGGAGAATAGAGAGAGATTATGATGGGAATGTGGAGTCTAATCTATTACTATAAACCAGCCTTCTGCGTCTCCACTCACCGCCGGAGCAAAGAAAAGACAGGCATTCCTCGTACCCTCGCCGCAGGGCCTGCAGGCCAGGAGTGACGCAGCCCATTCTACCGCCATCTGCCTTTAACCAAACACTGAGCAGCCCTCACCTCCTCCTCTTCCTCTCTCACCACCCCTCATTTCTCAATTCTCCATTACTGTAGCTGAAGCCTCCGATTCTCGGTGCTCCAATAACGGAGACGTCATGCTTTATTTACTCTTCTCTCTGTTACCCGCCTAAACAGGAAACCTCTAGAAAGATTAGAATAGAAAGATTAGAGCAGTGTTGGCAGGATGTCCGAGCAAGGATGTACACCTTCTACACTGCTGGAAATTCTGGTCATCGTATGGGGGCATGGGTTTGAATCCCACTCCTGTAATTGTGGTAAATCTTTGGAATGTTTTTGGAAAACTCTTCAACTAACAAATTATATTTGTGTAGGACTTTCCAAGATATACTAATACTACATAGGTACAAAATACAAGATCTGATCTGTAAGATCTGATCTGTAAGATCGGATCTGTAAGATCTGTAATAAACCAAAACCAATACATCAATAAGCATACAAGATGAAAAAGAAGAGTATATGGGAGATGTTTGAGAACTACCAAACTACAATATACCCTTTAACCCCGCCTCTCTTCTCTCCTCTCATCTGCATAGCTGTGCCTGTACTGTAGCTCATTTCCACCAATCCCTAGACAGACACTCAGTGTTTGGTGCTGGATGTCAACACAGGGGTCATGACCTCTACAAAGTTTAGTTTATCTTGGGTGAAGTTAGCATAGCTAATTTAGGTTTATATTGGGATTATATTATTTTAAGTTTACTTTACTTATATAGGCATAGGCTTTTTTTGAAACATGGTGCTGTCAGTTAAACTGACCGACCATTTAAATTGTCAAAACCTTTCTCACACTCTCTACTGATACTTTATTGGCTGCTATTCCAAAAATGTGTTATGTACATGTTGTCTCTCACTCTCTCTCTCTCTGTCTCACTCTCTCAAGCACACACACGCAGAAATCCCTTTCTTCCACCTACAGTCTTATAATCCTTCTACGTCCATCTTTCCTGTGTCATTCATTAAGCATCATCTCTCTCTGTAAGTTGTTGTTTTTCTTTTGGCAGTGCGGTCTGTTTTATGACGTCACTGCCTTTTGTTCTCAATTATCTTATCTGCACAACTTAAAGAAGTCATTCAGACTAATAATCACCCTACCCCCATACTTCAACTCCTTCAACGCCTGCACAGTGTAAAGGTCCCATTGTGGTGCTGTGTGTACTGTGTTTCACACGGGGTAGCACATAGACACTGCATTAGGCTGTGAATGTGCATGTGTGCATGTGTGCATGGATTTTGTCCAGTCCTAACTTCATAACCGAGGGATTTTGTGGCATTTGCAGACGGAACACTCTGCTCAGGTACTAAGAATAAACTCATAGCCCATAATGGAAACAATATTTATAAAAATCCCATAATGATACTAGATCTTAGACACAGACATTTGATTATTTTTGCATCATTTATATGCTTCTATAAGAACAAGAACTGCTTAGACGTTACACCCTAACAAGTTCCCATAGTTGGCTCCTCAGCTAGCATGAAACAGGCTAGTCCTTCCATACATTCTGGCTCCATAACCACCGCCTTACAGCCCGATACCCACCCTTTCAACAGAACATCTGGTACCTCTGCCGTGGTCCCATCTCCTGACCGGCACGGCTGTGATCCCAGTCCCGGCAAGAGAATAACAAGACAGTTCATGGCAGAGCTGAAGTCATCAGCCAGGCATCCATCAGAACAGCTACTGACACAACAAAGGGCTCTGTCACCAACACAAGGTTGGTTTTAGGCAGGAAGCCTCAAAGCTTTGTGAGGCTAGCAACGTACGCATGGTGGGTTTTTTAACAACAATCTCCAAAAATAATAGTAGTTCATAGCTTGTGAAGGCACGCAGGTGTTTCTGAAAGCTATACTTCTTTGTAGTCTCACATGCAAACACTGTCCAAAATATAGAATCAACAGTATCAAATATGCACACTGCATTAAAGAAACTAATAAGACACTATATTATTATTCATCAAAATCTTTATTTTTACTTTACTTATATTTTTACTACTATCTAGCACTTTCAAGTTTAGGTATTTTTGATGACACCTAAGTGACACATTTAGCAACAGTGTGGACAGTAGGTTTGAAGAAAAACACGTCACGTGAATGTTGCACCACAAAACAAAATCAAAACACCAAGGCTTCAATCAGCACAACACATAGCAGTAAAATAATTTATTTATATGAAAAATCTTAAGACTGTAGCTTTAAAACTATTTGTGTGCGCACTGTAAACAAGCTTAACGACTTGCTAAGCTCAGTAATGACTTGTTATTGTACCTTCCTACTGCAAGGGGCAGTGCAACACAGAGAGACACCGTCTCACGGAGTGCTGAATGAGGGTTTAGAGATAAGGACATTGCTGATGTTAAAAACGGGCCTTGGAGCCAAACATCGGAACAAGAACAGTTTCCCTTCAAATCCCCAGCGTGTCGTGTCGGAGAGGCAAAGTTTGCCATGTCAGGCCACTTCGCCTGCTGTTTTATTCTCCTCTCAACAGAATCCAGTGTCGGAGTTAATCCCAGCGCCACATCCCACTGTGCCCGACCCGACCGTGCCACGGCCGTCTCCATGCCCGCTACATCTCCACGGCAACAAGGAGGGACCATGTGGCCTTGTCGCAAAGTACTAATGCAACCCCCCCCCCCACACACACACACACACACACGCACAAAGGTGCGCACAAAGCCACATAATTTGGTAATTTATAGCAACTTTGAATCGAACAATTTGAGTTTGAACAATCGGAGACAGCTGTACCAGCCTCTACTGTACCGCTCTCTCTCTCTCTCTCACTTCCTATCTCGATCTGTCACTCTCCTCTTTCTCTTTCTCCCTCAACAATGGTCAAATCTTCACGCCACAAAACAAAGTGCCCTGTGTGTGTGTGTGTGTGTGTGTGTGTGTGTGTGTGTGTGTGTCTCTCTCTCTCTCTCTGAATCTCGCACGCAAGTAGAATACAGCGAGACACAAAGAAAGCACTGACAGTGCCAAACACACACACGCAAAGTTAGAGCAGAGAAGCCCTGTTCATATATCAGGCTTTAGCTATTTTATCCATCTTAGTCTGACAATTAAAAATCTCACCTTCCTCCAAACAAAATCCTAACTTTATCGCAAATGACTAGCTCCGCACTGCCCCTTATAGGCAGAAGAAGGGAATTACTCTAGTGTTCGAGTTGGCACGTGCGCATTTTCGCCTTCGTAGGTGGGTGCGTGAGCCCGTATGTAGATTACATGAAAAAGTGTCGTCTATCTAGCCTGCTCTGTAGGAAGTTTTCATTACACATCTGACGTAAAAGACACGCTCACATCAGCGCAAAGGGTGTTAGATGCGCCGTCAGACAGAGGGTGTTTAAGCCTCGTCGACTGTGTGCAAGTCAGTGTATGATTCTTTAAGGCATGACTTCATCCACATGTTATGAACTACCTACACACACATCGAGTGACAGTACACGCATGGCCTGGGCGAGTCACTGCGTAGAAATACAACAGACGGAACACAAATATAATGTAAACTTGCAATGATTTACGAGAGGTACTTATTTATTTTATTTTTTTGGAAGGTCCTGCTTATTTGCGAATGTGTGTATAAACACATATAAAATACATTTGGAGAGGAGTCGGGCTTGTATTCAATAGAATCCAAAAGATGTACTGAGAGAAAGTCATTAGACTACACAAACACACTCTTTTTCTTGATGTGCAATGTATAAAACCTTAAACAACTTAATAAGGCTGAACCTGAATAAACTTTCATTTTTTTTTAAATAGAGCATATAATAAAAACAAAAAGAAACTGAAAAACAAGTTTTCAAACCCAACTTAAACTTAATGTTAGAATGACAAGAATGACACCTAGTGTTGCTTTTTAGAATTGCGTGAATTCATTTTTCTTTCAATTCAGACAAGGCAATATGTAATAACCGTTTATTTCATCAATAAGCAGTTAATTTGAGATGATGTTATGATCAGAATAAAAGTAGCCTAGTCCTGATTATATTATTTTCTTTTGATGGTACGTGCAACCATAGGTACTACAGATTGAACAAATACAATTCATAATACAAATACAACAGGATTGCACTAATATCACTAGGGTCATACTTTCAGTGGCATATATACTGCAGTCGCTTAGTATTTCAGTATGGCTTGCATTGAACAAGAATTCTGGGGTTCATTGTAACCACATCATTGTAAGACATTTACCAATTACTCCCTCCCACAGAAAAAACTCCAAATAGAATAAAAAATATAGACAACCCATTTATTCACATGAAGTTTTAATCACAGCTCTTCCTTGTTTTTGAGAGACTCAGTGACTGTGATTTGACCAGCATTAGGCTCTTTAGAGTCCTTTTTGGCTGTAACTTTCACTGTCTTTTTCACAGCTGGTTTAGAGTCCTTTTTATCAGTTGGTTTGGTTTTCGATTTGACTGTCTGTTTCAATTTGCCCACTGTTTTAACAGTGGCTTTTGTTTTGTCACCGGTGGTGGCCTTCTTTTTCGGGGCAGTTTTTGTTTTGTTCCCCGTTGTTTCGGCGACTGTTCCCTCCACGTTGGCTTTCGGTGTGACGGCAGGTTTTGTAGCCTGTGTTTTGGACGGTCCGTCTGGCTTCTCCTGTGCTGGTTGGTCTGCCGTCTCCATGTCAGGTTTCTGTGTTTCTGGAGTCGTGGCCTGGCTGTCTGAGGTGGGCTCCTTTGACTCGGTTTTGATAAACTCCTCATTCAGGGGAGATGAGAACATCTTCAACATCTCCTGAGCTTGGATCCTCTCCTACAACACACCGACAGGCAGACAACACATTAAAATAAATATCACTAAAAGAAGTTGCTAACTACCCTGATAAGAGTTACAAAGGCAATGATGAGAGCATTTTGACTCCTGTTGTTCTTACACTTTTAACTTTCTTTGTTGAGCAGAATCTTTAAGACTATAATCCCTTCATGGCCTTAAAAACGACCACTAAGTGCAATGTTACCATGACTTTGATAAATAAACGTTAAAAGCTACAAACCAAGTGTGATGTCAGCGAATGGACAGCACATGGGCCAAATGGGGGGGGGGTTTGGTACTACTGATACGCTATTTAATTCTGCCCATCCTCTGTGCTGGACCAATCACTGTGGTTTAACATGAAGTGTGTAATTTCCTGTGTCCTACTTCCTGTAATCACAAGAAGTAGGACACATTGCAAGGCTTTTTAAAAGGCTTTCATGAATGGAAAGTAAGCCGAACAATTGTATTATCTCAATAAGCCGTAAACAGCAGCAAAATGTACTTGTGTTTCTACAAAAAGGTTCGAGATTGTTGCTTTAATGTAACTAGGAATAGAACGAGGGCAAAAGGCCCGGTATGCGTTTACCTTTTCTTCATGTGCGGCATCAAGGGTGAACCACAGCGCAACGGCACACCTCTGACCCATGGTGACGGCCTTCACACCGTGGGGGTTCTCTTCTCCGGAAGCAAACCCAACCACGCGACCACACTGTGGACGCACCGATGCCTAGCAAGACAGTCATTCACATATTCACATATTAACTGTGACCTTGCAGTCATTAACATGCTCAACATGTAAATGATCTAAAATAGTAGAAATAAAAAGTGAATAATTTCAGCAAAGTGCTTTGGATTTTATAAAAAACATTATATACTTTAAATCAATTGCTATAAAATTATAAAACTGTAGATTCATTCAATATTAATATTCACCGTGATTGTTTTAGTGTCCAATTGAGTGAAAATGAAATCCCCTCCTTCGAAGTCGTCGTTTAAATAAAGGATTGCACTGGAAGTCAGAGAGAAGTTATTTATTTTGTGCTGAAAAAAACAACATCAGAATGATCTACACAAGTATGCGAGTGTACAGAACAATCTACATATGTGTGTGTGTGCGCACTCACCTGTAGTCTCTGTGTGTGTGTGTGTGCGTGTGTATGTATGTATGTATGTATGTATGTATGTATGTATGTATGTATGTATGTATGTATGTGTGTGTGTGCGCACACTCACCTGTAGTCTCTCTGTGTGTGTGTGTGTATTTGTGTGTGTGTGTGTGTGTGTGTGTGTGTGCACACTCACCTGTAGTCTCTGTGTGTGTGTGTGTGTGTGTGTGCACACTCACCTGTAGTCTCTGTGTGTGTATGCTGGCGGGGCCTTGATGCACTCGTTGGTCTCGGAGACCAGCAGGCAGTTGTCCACGTGAACAGGGTGGCTCAGATCGTCACGTGCTGCCTGCTTCTCTGTAGAAACAACACATGCATTTGTATCAATAAACATCTAAGCCTATTTTGTGCACCAGGCCAAAGAGGTTGAAGGTTAGAAGCAGGGCGAACAGCATCAGGAGGCCCCAGAGTCTAGCGAAGAGACATGTTTCCTGTGTGTGTATGAAACCTTCAGACAAGTCAGAGGTTGTTGTGTTGGCTGAGGGGCGTAATGTAAGTAATGCAGGTAATGTGCCCATTAGGGGCCCGTGAGTGCGCACACCCCTACTGATTAACTGGACCCTCCAATGTACAAACACTTCCCATGAAAAACTTTGACTGGACCCTGCCCATCCTGCATTGGGGCCCGGTGTTGCCTTGTTACGCCACTGGCGTGGCTCAAGGGGGGGCTTATGACCTTGGCAGATGTTGGCCAAAAAGACAGACTTTACCCACCTTCCAACTTTAATCCTTCTTGATAAGAGTATATACCAGGTCTTTAATTGATCATGTTTATCATACATGTATTCAATCCAAAAAAATCCATTTTTCAGTTCACATGCATATCTCATTTTATAATCTTTATTTTTCCATTTTACTGATTATTGTTTTGACGTATCTATCTATTAGTATAGAGTAAATTCAAACATAACAATGAGCTGGGGCAAAAATGTGTGGCTCTGGGGCAATATAACTCAAACTCAAACTAACCCTGCACAATGTAATTAAAGAAAGCCATAGGAATGTGTTTAAAAAGGAGGATGGTCAAGAATGCACATACAGACAGGCCCATTACTGCCCACTGGAGGCCAGCACAATGTAACTGTTGGACCTACCTTCTATGGCGGAGCGACACACAAGGTGTGAGTAGGAAAAGTAGAGTGTGGTGTCCAGTTTAAAGTAGGATTCCAGAATCTTCCGCACCTTCTCACTCAGGTTGAAAAACAGACGAGCACTCTTGAGGGGTACCTTCCCCTCCTGCCCGAGCTGTGAGACCAGGCAGCAGATTTCAGAACAGAGAAGAGAATTCTCCGTATATATAAAATGTTAACATCCATACAAAACTATAGCCAGCAGTTGATGGTGAACAGAGATCTGGTAGCAGTGTGGTCTTCAAATCTAGCCTTCATGTTCCGTTTGATGCTAGCCATATGTCAATGTCTACTGCGCTCCAATGTGGGCCCTCTGTGTACCAAACTACAGATGAAAGTGCTGCCTATCCTCTCTTCACACAAAGGATATCACTTGAACCAAGCGGTAACCTATGTAGGGGCGCGTTCAGTTGACGGAACGCTTGCAACATTGAGTGAAAGTGAACAACACATTTCTTCTAAAACATTCGCTACATTCTCTAACTCGATACGTAACTGCCGTACTGAACGCACGCGTTGTGTAAGGTGGCAGTTATAGTTTAGCAGTTAAGGGCTACAAACCTTTACAGCCTTAAGGACAGTGACTCCCTCGAACATCTCATTTGGGGAGTGTGGGGAAGGGCCCCCCCTGTAGCCATCACCTTTCTCAGCAGCTGCCTGGAAAACAGGCACAACGTCAAGGCAGTTCCACCACGGAGTAGATAGTGAGTAGCTTGCCAGATGCCAGAGCCACACAATGTAATAATATTAAATATAACAATATATTTAATATTATTAAATATAAATATAATAACATATAAAACTGAAAAAAATAACAATAATTCATTAGTTGAAAGCAGCAACTTACATTGGAAAGGCGATGCAGCTCCCGGCACTCGTCGTCAGAGATCACTCCGTCGAAGAGCACCCGCTGAGAACCATTCAACTGCTTGGACATCATAGTAACCTTGACGCCATCGTACAGAACAGGCCCCCCTGCCACATGAGAGGGATTACAGGTTATATTTCCCGAATGACAGGGTGCGGACCATTACCCAGGCCTGAAAATAACTAGAATAATCCAAGACGATAACTGTCTAAAGCCAATGCCTGGCTTCAAATGCACACAGAGGGATTTCCTCCTTTTTGAGATCCTTAAGGATTGCTAAGCTAACGCTGAGCTGTCTGCACTTAGCCCCCTTTTCACCAACTGTATGATTAAACAGCATGGCCACATGTTATCTACAGTACATTCCGGTGTTAGGCTAGGAACAGGTGTTTCCTAGCCAAAACCTTAATTTAAGGTGAGGTGACATTGGAAAGCGGTTGTCGTGCGGTTGTCGTGCAGTTGTCGTGCAGTTGTCGTGCAGTTGTCGTGCAGTTGATCGTAGCGCTTACCTTCCGGGATACTTATCGTCTTGGTCAAGTCTGACGAATCCTTAGTCTTCTCCTCTACCAGGGTTTCAATCTCTTTCATCAGGTTCCCTATTTCCTCTGTGATTCTCGCTGCGGTCTCCCTGTCAGCTCTGAGGAGGACACACACCGCGATGGAATAGCAGAAAATAAGGCATGAAGGCATTTAATGGGACAACAGGTTCATAAATAATTTAAAATCTTACTTCTGTTTTTCTCTCAGTTTTAGAGGCATGACATCAGCAGGTGTCCATGTGTCCTGAATAAATCATATTAACAGTAAAATTATAGATTTTAAAATATAATTCTAAATATATAAAGTATATATTAAGTAGTTTTATTTATATTTATTTATCAAAGCAAACAAACAAAAGGTTCACCTACTGGATCAACAAAGGTGATTCCAAAAGCCTCATAGCTGTAGTAGAGCAGCTCTTTCTCCAGAAGAGACTGCTGGATGTACTGCTTCACCGTCTTAGGCCAGACACAGAGAAGTATATTAGTATAGAATTATGAGTGCACCAAATCTCATTAATTATTCAACCATTGTTCAACTACACACAAAATAATGTTTTCTACAAATTATTCATTTTGTATTATAATTTTCTTACTTGTCTGGCTGATATTGTCATTGCCTTGTCTTCTCCCAACACAGCCGAGTAGTAGGCCAGGTTCTGGTTCATCACTTCATCTTCAGGGTGGAACAACAGGAAGGTCCTGGTACATTCTATCGCCTGCTCATACCGTTCACCTGGAACGGAGAAAAGCACCGCGTTTCCCTTCTGTTTTACATCGATAAAGTTGCACTAGCTTAGGAACCAGACAGGAACCATGACAGCATTAAAACATGGCTTTCAGTACTCATGCGCCTTGTTAAAAACAAATAACCAGGAAATGCTTCGACCAGCTTGGTAGACATGTGTTTTGCAGACACAATACAGTTAGGTCGCTTTTATCCAAAGTAACTTTAAGTATTAAGGAGAAGGTAGGGATTAGGCATCTTGCTCAAGGATTCTTACAGGTAGGGTAGGCTTGTTAGGGATTGAACTCATGACCTTTTGGGTGGGAGTCTACCACCCTAACCACTAGACTATACCCCCACAATAGAACCAAAGGTACCTCAAAGCACACCGTTAACCCCATACAAAGTCTATGAGACTCACTGTTATAGTAGGAGAACTGCAGGTAGTTGAAGTGAGAAGGCAGGAAGTCCTCGAACGGTATGGGTTTACCAGCAGTGGAGGCCAGCTCCACAGAGCAGCGCTGCTTACAATTCAGGACCTGCATGTAA
Organism: Percopsis omiscomaycus; assembly: GCA_027575585.1. Lineage (NCBI taxonomy): Eukaryota > Metazoa > Chordata > Actinopteri > Percopsiformes > Percopsidae > Percopsis > Percopsis omiscomaycus. The sequence goes on along the minus strand of JAODLI010015965.1, from coordinate 13,133 downwards.
TGATCTGACACACACACACACACACACACACACACACACACACACACACACACACACACACACACACTATTTGTATTTTCAGTGTCTATTCCTATTTTCTACTCACAGGTGAGTAGAAGATGTCCATTGGTAAATATAGCTGTATTCAAATGTTTCCCAAGTCTGTAAAGTCAAATGACTGTTAAATCATTTGCTGCCTAATGGCATAAAAATTGGTTTCTGTGGGGCGTACGCTGTACGCACAGAGCATGGACAACTTTCTCTGTATGCAAAGAAGGTAGTGCCAGCAAGAAGTAAAGGATTTAGTCATAGTTTAGCCAAAATTGTGAAATTAACACTTACATTTGGCAAGACAGCCATGGCATTATGGCTGCTTCAGGCCCAATGTGGATTGTGATTAAATGCTTTTGATTGGCCACTTAAATGATATATGACTTTAATGATGTACTGTACTGTACCAACCGACAGCATCCAAGTGAGTTCAAACTACCTCTTTATTGAACCGCACTCTGCAACAAAATGCTGCAGAATCATTGACTCTTTTTTGAAGCGGTAAAACGCGTCTCACCCGTCATGGACTGGAACAGATCTGCGTGATATTCCATGTAGTTGTAGCCGTCGTAGTCATAGGCTCCCTCACACAGCACTCTGCACTCCTTATCAGCTTGGAAGTACTCGTTCACAGCCACCTCAAAGTGTTCAGCAGCCAGGCCGAACGAGTCGTCGCTGTAGTATCTTTTCCCCCGGAGGAACTCAGCCTGGGAGGGTATGCAGTGGGTTCACTTTTATCCTCCATCACGGAGTTAGTTACGTCATATACTTCTTAGGGGACAATGTTATTTAACACTACTGTCAGTATAAATCCATTGTTTCAAGGTTTTTCGCTATCTTTGTCAGTCTAGCAAGTCTGTAATTATAAGATACTGTATATTGGGGGGGACACATCAAATATGCTCAAAATGTCTCCCCCAATATATTGATATAAAAAATAAAATTCAATGACTATGCTACGACAGGCAACCACACATCATCATTAGCAAATGTAATCATAACTAAACTTAACAAATTGCCATTTGTATTACTACTGGTTCCAGTAGGCTATTACGGTGTACTGCAGTTCTGCGTGTGGTTTGTCCAAGTGATGTTGTTGCCGTACCCCAGCAGAAGCTGTTGCTCCACTGCTGTGGGTAGGTACAATCAATGTCAAACACTACGGTCTCTAAGATGTAATAAAAAGTGGAAACCTAGAATGCAATACGAGTCATACGTAGGCTAAATCACTGTCGAGTGGAAACGGGCCGATTTCTAAGTGCTAATCAATCTACCACTAACGTTAGCTATAGACAAGTTACCTGAAAGGTTAATTAGCCAGACATTCACCCAGGGATCAACACTAGATCAACAGGGACCCGTCTGAGTAAAATGTTATTGTACATTTATTTTAAATCATTTATGTAGTAGCTTTAATTTATTGCATATTTGTATAGTATACTGTATAGCTGTAATTGCAGGGAATGAGTTTTCAAATTTTAACATCTTTCAGAAACTTTTCTTGTGCACACTAGAGAACTGAAACTGTCCGACAATGTTTTGCGACTCCCCACTCACACACTTATGGGGCATGTGCATGTGTGTGAGCGTGTGCACTTTTGCCTTCAGCTTTTATATAGTCTATATATTCTATATATTCTATTGTATTCTGCACTAAACAAAATTAATGGGTGTCAACAGCCAAAAAGTTGCATCCTTAAGCAAAAGGCCTAACACCTATCTGCTTCATGTAATTGTACTCACCGTGGGTAGCTTTGGATAAAAGGGTCTGCTAACTGACCTAATTGCAACTTAACTGTAAAAAAAAAATTCTAACCTGTGTGAGCCTTCAAAAGGCAAAATAACAATCAGTAATATCGTCTTGGACATATCAGCTCATTTCTCTTACCATATGTGGCCTGGCCTCCAGGTCTTTGAAATCCTCCTGCTGCACTCCCGCCATCATTCTGTAGTAGTCCAGGTTCTGCCTCATCTCCATGTGGTCTGGGTTGGCCTGGAAGAAAGTGTTGGCCGCTGCCACAGCCTTGTCCAGCTTGTTGATCTGGTGGTGGCACAGCGTAACATTGCACTTCAATACTGCAGTTATAACTTATTGTAGAAGCTGTATTCTCTGCATGCCTACAGTAAGTGAACTGCTTTCAACATGTTAACAATAGCCTGAGAAGTACGGTAATTATTAAAAAAGGATTTCAGGTCAGGGAATGACATTAACACCACGTGACTAGTTGACTTTCATGCAAACAGTTATTTTGTAAAATGTAGGCAGGTCACACTTTTAATATGAAGATACTTGGTTGCTTATCTTTACTTAACAAACAACATCATAATCTGATGTGAGGCAAATGTTTGAAACAACATTGATTTCAGCCAAATATCTGGGCTGGGCTTATCTGTTGAGAAATGTGCATAATATGCATGAAAATGCAAAACAGGTTCATTTGATGTTCAAAATCCACTGTCAGTGGAAAAATAGCATTATTGTATAGCATGACTATAGCCGATACTGTATCTACAGTGAAGTTACCACTGAAGAAGGTATGGCGAATTCTTAAAGAACAAAAACAAAACTACTTTAAAGCTATGGCACATAGCAGCTACACAACTAAACAGATTCTAAATGAACGTTCATACTAGATCTTTAAAACTGATGTGTCCCAAAAAGCTGCGTCTTCACGTCAGAAAGAATGTATGAAGTTTGACTCCACCTCAAGACGTGGCATGGTTCTCTACGTTTGGGGGGGGTTGGGCATTTGCAGCATCACTTTGAATGACACAAATACTGGGAATGTGCACAGATTTTGACTTGAGACTCCTCAAGTTATTTTCTGTTTACCATAAAAGTGTGCATCATAACAACTACAAAACTATTAACCCCATAAAACAGTGAAATGATACAAATCAGTCATAACAGCGCAGGCCTTTCCAAAAATATACCTTGAAATAGGCAACTTGCAGGTAATTGTAAGGAGTCCTCTTTTTGAACTCAAGATCTACTTCTTCACTGATTTTATGAAGAGTAAACGGGCCAAGTTTGTCGTTTTCACAGGAGTTCACACAATCCGCTCTTTTCAGAATCTTCTGGAAAAAGCCGAGGTCCTCGACGGTACCAGCGCCCGGGATCGGTACACCGAGTCCGGCTAGAGGCTCGCTAAAGGCGGTCTGGTTTGCACAACTTATTCGACAATGCGTCTTCACCTTTCGGACCGTAGCCTTGTTTCTAATCGCCTTCTCCATGTTTAGTATCACGGACACCCAGTCGCCTTTATAGTAGGCTTCCACTGCTGTGTCGAATAGAACATCATAAGGCTCCAAAACAACGTCACTGCTAATTCCCATTTCAGACAAGCATAACAATGGAATAAGGTAAAAAAACAGAAATGCATAACGGGTTTCCATTCTGCAAGGTTTGGCCTCCACCTACGACAAGACCCCGAATGCCGGGTGGGGGCGAGTTAAAACTTGTGTCGAGAATGACACGCTTGGTAGGTGGAGTTTCCAATGGGATAAGATCGGATCCCGTGCAAGCCCTCTTTTTTGTCTTTTACTTGCGACTGAGCTATAATGGCACAAAACAAACAGCATCAGATTCTTCACATTATGTGAAGTTGTTGAACGTAGTTGTCTTAAGACAACATATTTTAGGCTGTTTTACACCGCCTTTACTTTTTCTGGGTGATATGCTACAGTTGGTAACGATGATATTTGCAGTTTCTGTCCCATATATCTTGTAGTATCTCTTCCATAGACCTCTATCTCTGTTGGACTCTTCCTGACGAATAGCGCATGCGTAGCAAACAAAGCACTGCAATTTTTTTTTGGGCGGGGGGGGTGAAGTTGTACCGTGTCGCTCATGCGTATACGGTCTATGGTAAGAACCTATTTATACGGTCTATGATAAGAACACACGCACGCGAGCACGAACACACACACAGACATATAGTATTTACTCAAACTATCTATATATATTTTTTTATTTTAACTTTTGCAACAATGGATGGAATATCAATATCAAGCCTTTAGGGAGGTACATAAATGACAGTCATTAAGATTGGGACCTCCATCTCTCCCTTTTTTCCATTTTCCGTTTATATTTTCTTTTGTTGTGATTTTTAACCTCAGGTTTTCTGCCTGAGTTATGAATGCAAGTCCACTGTCTACTGGCTTTCTACATAAATTCAAAATATACCAGGCCAAATAAATGTCCATAAATGTCCATTTTCACTACTTCCTTTTCAATTCACACGCTTTTTTATCACCTGTATATTTATCAAGGAAGGAACATTAATTATTATTTTCTACAATAATGGTCTGTATTCCAAGTAATTGAATATATAAACATCCAAAGTGTGTGACCAGATATTGCTTACAGTAAAGCATTGTTGGCTTTCTGGCTTCACAACAATAAATTAGAATTGAATTCAAGTGTTGACCTATCGGGCTGCGCTCCTGAGTTGTCTAGCAACCTTGGTAGCAACGTATAGCAACAAAGATGGAGTCGTCTGATACCAAGACGGATAACGCAAAATCAGAAAGTAAGTTACAGTACTAAAATATAACTGCAGATTAAGGCTATCCAATAGTACGTTTGGGTGTGTTTTCAATGTAATTGTTTGCTAACACAAGAGCAACATGCTACTGTACGTCAAACTCGTCATCAATTCGTCAGAACGAACCTATAGAATTTTGCAGTGTTGCGCATCAATTTGCAATAGGTATAATAAAGAGTCCTAATGTTTCCATAAACGTTGTTTTTACTTATCCTATATGAAGATAATCCAAGTAAGTCTCCCAATAAAAATGAATGAGTACTGATTATTATTACTTAACAGAACTTACATTATTGAAGTATACCCCTAAACCAGCCAGCCAAAGTAAAAAACTTATTTTATGTAGGTAAATTCTCAATCTCCTTAGGTCTACTACAAAAATAAAATAACAGTGGCTGCAGTTTCACAATGTAGCGTGTTTCTGGTCATGAAGTAGCATATGCCGTGTTTATTGTGCACAAACAGACATTTAGTCCTTCCAAAGTCAAGTCATTGGCTATTGAAAACTAAGATGGTTGGTGTATGTCTGTCCAGCTTCTATGGCAAGTAATAGTGAGCAGTCAGTGGCAGAGCATGGCAGTGGAGAGAGAAGTGACACAAAACTCTGTGAAGACATGAACTACGATTACGAAGAGCTCTGCTCCAGACCCTATATCACTCCAGATTCAGGAATCCCAGAGAACTTCCTGCTCCTCTCGTATCCTTGTCAATCAATTGTTTTTTTTGTTTTTTTACCCCGCTGAATGTGAACTCAACAGCTAGACTAAAACTTTCTCCCCTAGTCTTTGCCTAACAATTGTTGCTGGAGTATAGTAAACAATTAATGTGATAATGTGTCAAATCTAGAATTACATATTTTGGTAATTGGAGTATTGCAACATGCATAGGCCCAATTCACAAGCAGAATTACTGTTTTACACCATAAATTAAAGTCTGAGAGGAACTACTTTCAGCTAAAGTCATACTGCCATTTCGACGCAGATCGGAAGCACACCATTTGTGCACAAGCGCTCACATGAGCGCGCTTGCATATACTGTCCCTCATAAGTAGTACAGGGACCCGTCTGTTAACATTTCTGTTCCCAGTAGACAAAGAATGCACACTACCCCTTTAACGCACACTACAGTCACTCCTTTGGCTACGACTGTGGGCGCAGGGCCAACTTGCAGCTGCTGGATGAAAGGACTGTGGCCTTCATAGCAGGCAACCTGGTGGTCCTGCTAGATGTTATGACGAAAGAGCAGCGTTACCTCCGTTCCTGCAGCGGGGGAGGTATTGGTACCATCATGGTGAGAAGCTCCTCCTTTACATGCACATATGCATGATAAGACAAATCTTCTTTTCTTACCTGCTCAATGTTAGGATCTCTTAACTCTTAGAAGATTTTAAGCACTCTGCTGGTATACTATTCAGTGATTGACACATGTAAGTCGCTTTGGATTAAAGCAACTGCTAAATACTGTAAATGTCAATGTAAATGATATGAACACAGAGCCTACTGAGACTCATTCAAATGTTGTGCTCTTGTGTCTTGTCAAGGCCCACCCTACGAAGAGGTACTTTGCTGTTGCAGAGAAGGGGAACCTGCCCTACATTATTGTCTATGAATATCCTTCACTGCAGCCATACCGCATCCTGAGAGGTACATAAACTGTAATAAAGCTCTCCACTGTCCACACATTGATGTTCAGGGGGAATTCTGCTGTATTCTGCTGTATTAGTTACAAAAAACAGTCATTATGTGGGTCTATTTTTGTTTCGCCATGTGGAAATTATACCGTATGTAACCCACAGTACTGTGTATTTGTCTTTAGGTGGCACAGGGCTAGCATACAGCTGTGTGGATTTCAACCGAGACGGCACCCTGCTGGTCAGTGTGGGCGGTGCACCTGACTACATGCTGTCATTGTGGGACTGGGGGCGAGAGCAGGCGCTGCTGCAAACCAAGGCTTACACTGAGGACGTGTACCGGGTCAGCTTCTCGGCTGACAACCCTGAACAGCTCACAACATCCGGATCAGGACACATCATGTGAGTGGTGGTAGTCTTGATGCCAGGCCTTGTTCTCTACACGTTCAGCACACCGGCCTAAAGACTGGTATATTCTTACATAAAGGTCTTTATCTATTATTGTTCAAGGTTGTTCTCTTCATCAGGTTTTGGAAGATGGACATGAAAATGACTGCTCTTAAACTGCAAGGGCTTCTGGGAAAATTTGAGAAGACTGCCCTGACTGATATTGAGGCCTATGTGGAACTACCTGATGGCAAGGTCTGTTCTTATGGGCATAGTGGGCTTATTTCAAGGGTTTTTCCATATGTAGTGGATACATGCGTAATAGCTGAGCAGAACTAGCGTTTTATTTCTAATTACATTAAATCCCTCGTTGAACTACATTCAGGAGCAGCTGTACCACCATTCTGTTTTGAGGCGTGATTGCACAAAACATATGCACGCACTGTGACGCACATGCCCTATGCCCCATGCATCAATTTACGAGTTTAAGGGGACTCTTGAGACCCCCTGGTGGCCAAAATGTTCCACACTGCCACTTTAACAACAAGGTCTTGATTGTTGTTTGATGCTGTATGATATGCATTCATAAGTAGCATTCATTCAAAAAGCTTCTCTGCACCAAACACCACCTCAGGTGGTGTCAGGGTCCGAGTGGGGCAACCTGCTGCTCTGGGACGGAGGATTCATCAAGGTGGAGATCCGTCGCAAGGGGGGTGGAGCCTGCCACGCAGGAAGCATCCGGCAGCTGGTCCTGGATGAGGTCAAGCTCATCTCCGTCGGGGCGGATCGGGTCATACGGGTACGACCGGCACTGCATTCGCCGCACATTGTCTCTCATGTCTCCGGCTCACCTGTCTTCTCTCCGTCTTCGAAACAGACATGGGACTTTGAGATCATTGACATCGCCGACTGGGACGACGACGGCGGCGTGTTTGAGATGGAGCCCATGACTGAGATGGTGGTTGGGCGCAACGTCAGCCTCTCCTCGATGGTGAAGAGCTCTCTGCCGGACTCCGGACTGTGGTTTGCTCAGGTCGGACCTAACTCAGCAGTTCACAAACCTTTTGACCAGCAATGACCCACTTCTTTTTAATGGCATGATATAACATCTGGTTTTATCCGGTTCACGTGCGGTTCACGTGCGGTTCACGTGCGGTTCACGTGCGGTTCACGTGCGGTTCACGTGCGCTTACAATTTGAATGTTCTCTCTCCATCATTCTGTCTTGTAGGACTCAAACGGAGCCATCTGGAAACTGGACCTCTCCTTTTCCTACAATGTGAGTTACTATTAACTGAGCAGGTGTACATGCCCTAGCTTGCTTATACGTACATTTTTTAAGGCTTTTGCTTTCAGTCAGCACTGTGACACTTAAGAGGAGAGATACAATGTAAAATATAGTAAGATATAGTTACATATTTTTAGATCTTCCTGTTGTGGTCAGGATGTTTCCATATTGAATGTATAATACTTGAGCAGAATTTGTGTTTTACCTCCAATCGCCATGAAATCCCTCAGCTAAGGGGGAACTTTTGTGAGATAAGATAAGACGTTGCAATATGCATGTGGTAGTGTGTATTATACAGTATTTGAGTAACTATGTGTGTGTGTCCTGGGAGCAGAGCCAAGATCCTGAGTGTTTGTGTTCCTTCCACGCTGGGGCCATTCAGGGCATAGACGTATCGACTGTAAGCCATCTGATGGCCACTACAGCTTTAGATGGTAAGTTAAAATGTACTGTATATGCATGCACACACCCGCACACACGCGCACTCACACTCATTATCTTCAATCTGTTCCAGGCTATGTTAGAGTTTACGACTTCCTGTCTAAAAACGAACTGACAACCAGTCATTTTCAACAAGGTGGAACTACGCTCACATGGGCTCCTCTCACGGTGTGTATGTTTTGGCCAATAAACATGTTCACAGATAGCAGGGGTACTAATAGCACTGCTGTGTGTGTATGTAGGTGGACCAGAGAGGAGCTTTGCTGGTGACAGGCTTCCAGGACGGGGGAATCCGCATGTTTGAGATATTCAGGACCCGGAGCCCACATGCGGTGGCTGGGAACAGGCCAGGGGTAAACGCCCAACTGCGCCTTCAACAAGCGTTCAAGCCCCATAACGCGGCTGTGACATCTATCGCGTATGAGCGTAATGGAGAGATCTTAGCCACAGGGGTGAGCAGGTTCAGTAGGACCGACAAACTCTGGATCTGTCCAAAAGCCGTCTACACTTTCCTTCAAAAGCAGCGGTCTGGAGTTGAAATAATCTCATTTTAGACAGTATTTAGCAGACATGTTCCTGCCCCTTGCAAGAGCCCGGCTATTCCATATCCACCTAAAACAGCCTGCAACATTACCCAGTATATTGATAGTCTACTGGTCTGGGTGTTGGACTCCCAGCCGGAAGGTTGTGGGTTCAAGCCCCAGAGTTGGCCTACGTGTAAGCATCCTTGAACAAGATGCCTAAACCCTGTCTGCATCTTGTAATAATTGTACTCATTGTAAATTGCTTTGGATAAAAGCAAAATTGCCTGATTGTAATGTCCTACAATACATCTTTGGCTGTCTTCACAACTAGCCATATGAAGACAGTCTCACAGGACTTTGACTGCCTTTAATTCTGGGCAGCATTTGGAACACCTATTTGAATCTGTCTCTAAATACTACCTGAAGATAGCATTTTTACCATTTCAGGCAGACACTCTAAGTGAGCAAATGGATGAGTTTGGTGTGAATACTAAGCCCAGAATTGGGAATCTGTTGGAATTTGGTCACTTTACTGCAGATCTCATCCTTCTCCTTCAGAGCACGGATGGCACTGTGTTTTTCTTCGACGTTAGGAAGAAATACGACCCAATCGGCTTTATCAAGGTCCCGGGACCAGTCCAAGGGCTAGAATGGTCCCCTCAATCTCACGTAGGTTTGATATCTTGTCCGTCATCGTTGCTGCACACAGACACAAATGCTCAAATTAATTATAGAAAGGCAATGCTGATTAAGTCATAATCAATATCTAAATTAAAAGATTCTTCATATGTATGTTTTTCCAGAGCCAAAGTACTCTGCTTGTCCTGTGTCTGAGTGGCCATGTGATCGAGGTGGAGGTCCCAGACTCTGAAGCTCAGGACACAAGCCAGACGTACCAGCTCTCTGGCCTGACCACCCGAGCGTTCGGCTTCACAAGCATCAGATCCCGCCTCCAGGTCTGAGCCTGGTCCGAGCCTGGTCTGAGCATGTTGTTTCTTCTCCCATGGTATAATCCTTCGTTGTTTAGTCTCATTGAAGCAGTATGTGTGTGTGATGCCTTCATTGCAGGACAGGCAGCCCAACGAGGGAGAAGCACGTGAGAAAAAGGAAGAAAAGCCATCTCCTCTTCTCACCCCCGACAAGACCAGTCCGCTCTACTGTGGCTTCTACTCCCAGCCCGGCCAGTTCTGGCTTTCTATGGTACACACACAAGAGAAGAGGCTCCCAGTCGTTCAACTCGGTACAACACATAGCTATGGGATATCGCGCTCTAGTGTACTCAACCTGAAGACACCTGTAATCACGCCTGAAAGGTGCCAGCTCCACCCCCTTAGGCTGGCACATAAATACCGTCAGACCCCTTCTTTTCCAGCTCTTCACCTTCCTGCAAGAACACCTTCACACTTGAAGGGGACGAAAGTCTTGCACATGCAAAGAAAAAAAGTATAATATGTAACGAGAGCTAGCAAAAAAATAATGAAAGAGATCCATTTTTCAAATCAACAACCCCAAAACCCACCCCCTCCTCCTGTGCGCCCTCTGTTTCCTAATCCATTGACAGACCTGTTGTAGCTGTGTGTGCGCATTCATGTGATTGACAGGCAAGGTAGATTCTCCGGACCAATCATGGAAAAGTGGCTCTGATTGGTCAAAATTCTTTCGGGTGGTGTCAAAAATCTAAATAGACTTATATAGAAGCAGGGGCTACCACCAGAGCAGATATTCTCACTGATTGCTGACGGATGTCTATGGCATTTCTATGAAATTACACAAAATGTATAGCTCTTAAATCCTATCTATCAGCACCTTAACTGTCCATTAGGGCTGTGAGCTAACCTTCCTCTTGCTGGGCGCTGTTTGTGGTAAATTTGCTATAATAGAACCCCTGTAGTTGCTAACAAACCCATGTTGTAGCATAGCTAACAAATGAGCACTCAGGCCCAAACAAAAATAAAAAGATGTTGCCCCTTCCCCATGGCATGTGGCTTCAATATTTCAGAAAATGATACACATGAAGATTGCCCAGTATTCTTAGGGATAGTCACCAAGTTGTGTTGCCGAGGCATGAGAATACTAGCCTATTTAGATGATTGGATACTGGCTGCAGAGGCCAGAAAACAGGCGGTCTCAAGACAGCCGAATTGGTGGCTCATTTGCAGACCCTGGGTTCTCAATAAACCACAAGAACAGTGAGTCTCGTACCTAGGGTTGGAACTCGACTGTTCACGGCCGAACGTTTCTTTCACCGCAGAGGGCTTCGGCGTTTCAATTTCAGCTCGGTCGCGTGCGATTTTCCCAACCACCATTTTCCATGCGATTTTCCACCTGTTAAGTCTGATGGATTCCATGATAACGGTGATCCCGTTGGGTCTACTGTATATGTGAGCTTTTCATCGCTGGGTTCTCTCCAGTCATCTCTGCACTTCTCGCCATCTAAACAGATCATTAACAGTGACACCAGCATGAATGAATGCTTTGGCTACATAGAGGAACGTACACCTGCAACAGCGAACTCCATTTAGCAGGGTGCTGGAGCGCAAGGTGGTGACCACAGATGCCTCTCTAGGGGGCTGGGGCGCGTTGTGCAACAAGATTTCTGCGAGGGGAGTGTTGTTGGCTGTGCCAGTTTCTCCCCATCTTAGAGTGCCATCATGTTCTGATCAGGACAATACCACAGTGGTGTCCTATATCAACAGGCATGGGGGGACACGTTCTCCCCCTTTCCTGCCACTCAACACGTATCCCGGGCAGTCTGAACTTGGGGGCGGACCTCCTCTCCAGGGGGTATATCAGGTGGTGGTATATCAGGACGCTTCAGCCCTGTGTCCGCTGATCTATGCCTGTGGTCCTGGCCTCTCCTACTTGGTCTGGACTCTGCGGAGCATGTATATGTCCCATAGCTATGTGTACCGAGTTGACAGACTAAAAGGGGACGTAGCCTTGTGTAGGCTAATATGCCTACATAAGGCTACGCAATATTGTGAATCTTAAAACATAATCCTACGGGAATGGGTGGACTGATTGACTGACGGACATACAGTACATAAAAAATAAAATAATAATCTAGCGATGATTATAAAATAAATCTCCATGGGAGTGCCACTATCTTGTTCAGGAGCGGGCAGAGCGGCAGAAAATCCAGGCAGTATTTCAGGATAACAGTCTTGGAGATCAATATATGGGCTATTAGCAACATAATCTCGTTAACATTAATAAAACAGTTAAATGTTAACTTTATATATTCATAGCTGAGGTTTGAAGCAATATTTTACCATATGTTTACTTACTGTATGTTTAATTATTTCTGTAGACTCTGTAGGCTTTTATAAAAACGTTTACTAACTCCTGCGGAATGTAAGCGTTCTGCTATTGTCATGTGACATCAATGGTTCAACCCATTTAATGTCTAATGGTGATACGCACACTAAGGAGATTGATTAAAAGCACAAGTTATTTTCACATTTTAATCATTAATAGGCTGATATTTATACCAAAATAGGCTATATGTCATGATTAATTGGGAGAAACCAAGCAATTCTATCTAAAATCAGACATTCAGCACCCTCATATAGCCGGAATGAAATGATTCTTGTTTCATAACCACATTTTGTGACGATTTGACTGTGAGATTGGCAGTCGAATCAGGCTCCTTAGATTTAATTGTTGAAAAGACGACTATTTGGGGTCACCCCTAATAATTTTATGATCTATTGATTGAAGTAATCGTATTATTATTTTTAGTCTAGTCTCAATCTTCAATAAAGGGAGTATATATTTTACTAGTGGTGTTTATGGTTGATTATTTTATCTTGGTCAATGTTTGTGTGTGTTTATGCTGCGTATAGATGTAGCCATGATGGGGCCAAAGGTTGAGAGCCATGGTCACAAGGGATATAAAACTGGTATTATAATATAAATAGAATAATATAACAATGCTGAAACACAAATATCAGATGTGAGCAGTTACATTGTTTGTCTCTTGGTTTGCTGTCCATATTCCAGGGGGGGCTTGACGCAGGTTTCCTGTACCACTGTAAGTTCTCTGACAGACAAGACGAGGACCCCTCCCAGCGCCATGACGAGCCCTTTGACTTCCTGCCTATCCACAACTCATCCACAGACCCTATCCTCTCGATTACCTTCAGGTAGCTAGTAGGGCTGGGTATTGGCAAGGACCTCACGACACAACACATATCACGATACAAGGGTCACGATACGATTACATCACGATACATTGCGATACAATACATATTGCGATATATTGCG
>JAODLI010015945.1:0-23649 GCA_027575585.1 Percopsis omiscomaycus | reverse complement strand
AGAGAGAGAGAGAGAGAGAGAGAGAGAGAGGCATTCTCACCCTTAATTGCAGGATACTTGATGGATGAGGGTCCATCCGCGACGGTAGATAACAGATGAGCCTGGGTATGGGATCAGACATTACAGAGCGCTGCTTCTGATATGTGGGAACAGGTTAGCATAGTGCACAGAAGTTATCTTTGAATGGTGTGTGTGCCAGGCTGACAGGCTAGGAAGGATGAGGTGCTGTTTCTCTGGTGGGTATACATGGTATGCGATGCGTAGGCAGTGACGCAACGTCTCGACCCAGCTGATCTTAATCTTCAAGAGAAAAAAATCCGCAAGGCAGAAACATGCCTCTAAAATCATCAAGATGTCACTGGATTGTAGGAATTTGTAGTTGCAAGTTGTGTTGTGCAGAGATGTTTGCTCCATGCCAGCGGTGATATATTTGGATATGTGCTTTGGAAATGAACTCTAAAGACATATTTTTCTCTTGAGGGTTGTAAAACTTTTATTTATTAATTTTAAATCACCAGAACATCACATGACATAAGTGATGTTTTTACTACGTATATCAGGTATCAAAGCAGGACCCAAGTGCAGACACAGAACAGACTACGGTTTCAATGTAGGTTTAATAAAGTCCCGAAGGCAGAGGCGAAGACAGAAACAGGCAATGGTCAGCAACAGGTAATCCGAAATGAGAATCAAACAGTATAGGCAGGCAGCAGGCAAACACTGTCAGGGAACAGGCAGGAAAACAGGATGGTAAACAGGCAGGTAAACGGGGCTAGCACGTTTGGCGACAAAACACACAAGATGAAACAGCCAAGGGGAGAACAGTGACTAAATACACTATGGGCCCTATCTTGCACCCGGAGCAAAGTGCGACGCAAGTGTCTTTGCTAGTTTCCGACCGACGCAGTCATTTTCCCATCCAGCACCCACATTGTTTAAATAGCAAATGCACTTGCGCCCATTTCAGCGATTGTGGGATTGACCAACAAAAACGTGGTCTAAAGTCAATGCCGCATTATCAACATTAGGCGCTTGCACAACGAGCATATACACTCTGCTTGTTACACACAAACATGCAAAAGATTAAAATTAAAAAGTATTACAAAGTGAAAGATTATTATTGTGTACATCAAGATATTTTATCCTACTGAAACTGTTGCCATTCTGCTCGCACGCTTTCACTTCGCACATGCAGATCAGTTTTCCTTGCAGCGCCGTTCTTTCTTACTACTTGGCCAATGCACCATTATAATAGCAATCCGCCAAGGTATAAGGGCACCTGGCTTTCAAAGGGAATGGAAGATAACACTCACTTTGGCAAAGGTTAGGGACTCAGGACTGGGAGAAGGAAGAGGACTTCTCCCTGTTTCTCCCAGGAAACAGGGCGGAACAAAGGAGGGGCCAGGCAAAACACTAGGAAACAAGACAGACACACGGGGGGGAACATGGTGTCACGACCCATCCTTGCTGAGTGGGGTGGCATCTCTCTCTCTATCTGTCTCTGGGTATGTGCGTGAGTGTGGAGAGTGGTGTTGGTGTGCGTCTTTAAATACAAGAGTGGGACCTGGCACTCAGCAAGACGCAGCTGCAGCCAGTGTGCAATCTGTTCAGCTATGTAAGCTCTGCGTCCTCAAGGAAGCAATCCTTACATTGAAATGACTTACCAGTGCCTGTTCTGTGCAGTTCTAACTTTTGTCTCCGTCTTCTCTGTGTTTCTTGATCTCCTGGTCCAATTCTCTGGTCCACTGGTTCCCACGGTTTTCAAGGCCATGCCACTTCTTCCCTTCGCTCACCGGCCCTCCTTGCCTAGTAACAACGCTCTGTTGGTTTCTCCTGGGTGGGACGTCGCTCCTCCTTGATGCCCTGGGCTGCTCACCCCTGCCTGGCTACTGGTTCTGGTTCTCGCCTGCTCCTCATCGGCTCTATGCCCATCCTCTCCAGCTCTATGTAATGATTTCTGCCTACCTCCTAACTCTAAACCATAAAACATTAACCAGGATCAGGAGATCCAAGAACGGGTTGTGACAATATCTAAGAAATATGTCAGTGATTATAGATGTGTAGTTTGTGCCTGTGTGATATGTAGACAATATTTCATATTGTCTACATGTTGGTTCCTGCAGTAGAAAACCGCCATTTGATGGCCCGCAAGTTCCTGTAGTGGAAAAGCGCCTATTGAGTCAAATTGATCTATATACTGTGAATGGACCTTGATCATATTTCTACAGATTTATTATAAAGTATCACTGCCATATACACTATGCCATTAAGTGGAGACTTATCTAAAGTACCAAAGTGGATCATTTCCCCCCTAAACCCATCCTTATTAGATAGCACAATACCAAGATAGCCTTCATGATAGTAATCTATCAGAGAGAGTCAATAGAGAGAGTCATTATTCAAACTTGAATGCCAAGTAACACCAAACCTTTCAAATTACTGCTTCCCAACTCTCTCTTGAACAATGTTACTTTTATAGAAAAAATACGACTGCCCATGTTTTACTGTTTTTCACAAAGTTCTCATATTTGAGAGTGTTCTGCAGAATGTGGTTGAGTCTAACTGGATTATAGTGTCATCTGTCTCTGCAAAAATGGCTTTATTGGCCTGCCAGTGGATACCACACAAACATGGAGACCAGACACTGGTCTCCATGTAGTAACTTTGTCAGATACTTCTCTTTAATTCCGTTCTGTTCTCTCTTTCTTTCACTCTGGGTTTGTCTTTCCATCTGTTAGTTTTAAATTCAATTACATTCACTGTAAATGTGTGATGTAAATGTAAAAAAGCTTATTTTCATTATGTAAAGGACTATTTGCAGGTGTCAAAAAAAGTGGTTGGCAATGATTTTTGTTTGAAACGTCTGACTGGAACCTTACATGCTTGAAGCAATCTGACTCGCATAACAGGTTGATAAAAGCAATTGTGTAGGTTCACTGCCATTTAAGAAAATATCAACAGTAACAGGGTTCGATCTCTGTCTCTTGGTCATTTTTCAGTGCTATTACTTATTATTGTGTCACTAATTCTCGTCTAGTCCTGTAGATATTGGATCAGTCTCAATCCCAGCATGCATTTCAGGCACTAGTGTTTACTTCCTCTGTGGAATCTCTTTATTCCCTTACACACAGCATTCACCTTCATTATGTGATCGGCGGTAAAAATGCACATCCCTCATATTAAATAGGCCGCAGACAATGTGAATGCGTGTCAGTCAGATGCTGTCAGGTTTGAGAGAGGACAGAACCTGAATTGAAAATCCTTCACTTAAAATTCAAATATTATATGTTAATTTCTGAGCGGAGGATTTTGTCATTGAAATGCAAAGCATTTTCACCAGCAGTTTTTTTTTAAATGTAATTAACATCTAGCTTTTCAGTCAACATGGCACAATGGAGAAAATGCACCTATTCGGTATTCATTCATTCATTATTAATGTTATACGAGTACACCTCATAATTGCTTTATTCAAAGTCAGGTTTCGTTTCAGCAAGAAGTCTGTTGATGGTTTACGGATTAACACCTTGAAATGTGTCTGCTTTGGCTGTAATGAGTGTCTAATGGACATCTGCACACAGTCAGTTTAGCAGACCAGCCATCCGAAAAAGAGCTTGGATGCGGTTCCTTTGAGAGTTAGTCACATAGGACGTCCTGTTGCGGCAAGTGGCTCCCACTTCCTGCTTGACCCATCACCTAGTTTTTAGGGCCCACTATGCGGCACCTCGGCTCAAAAGACAACGCTGTCTGCGACTGTAAAGCCAGCAACCCCTGACCATTTGTACACACTGGGAACCTGTCCCAGACGGTAGACACCTTTAGGACTGAACAGTACACATGCCGGCAGACATTCTTCTCCCACGTTTTTAGGACACTGCCACCTCTTTTACACACTTCTTCTACCAAGATTCTTTATATGTTATTAAAGTGAGAAATTGGTCCATGGGAAGGGGATTATTTTATCTGTTTCCCCCGTGCTCTCTCATTCTTTCATGCATTATTTATTTCAGTTTTTTTTCTGGATGACTACATTTCTTGAATATGATGAATGGGAACGCAACAAACCAGTAATTTCATTCTCAAACCCCCTTAATAACAGCCATTCTAATAATTCTGCGGGGCTTTTGGAATTGTTGCTGAATATTTTGGAACAAAGTTGACGTCTCTAACGTGTCACACCAGCCCCGAGGGATTTTAGCAACTAAGAACAAACAAGCTTTAGAATTAACACATAGCAATTTATTCTTTTAAAGTATTCACTCCAATGCTCACATGTAAAAAAAAAAAAAAAAACGCACCACGGTAATTACTTCCATTTTATGTGGTGTTTTTTTGGGGGGGGGTTTGCATTTCAAAGGGACATTTTTGTCCCTTTGTCACAACCCAGTTAACAGTTTAATCCCGGTAAAGCGCCACAGGGCCGTCTTTTGTTAGTGGACCTGTAATGTCCAGTGGCTGGACAGTGGGGCCGTGATGGAATCAGCATGGTGGGGGCGGGGGAAGAGGACGCGAGAGCCTGGATTAATCTTTTAGAAGTCGCGCCGTCAATCGGCATCGTAGAGGCGAGGGGATCCTTGGGATGTGTGAGTCTGTGTGTGTGAGGAGAAAGAGGTGATGCTTACTGTTGGAGAACGCATATCACGTCTATCACATACTTTGTAGTGTGTCTGTGTCTGTGTATTTATTAGTGTTTATATGACTGTGTGCGTGTGTGCGCGCGTGTGTGTGTGTGCCTGTCTGTATGTCTGCTGAGGAAGGATTACAGCCAAGGCATTTGAACTTTTGCTAGTTAACCTTAGCACATTTTCCCTAAACTCTCTTTGATTAACAGACGTCATTCTAAGTCCACCACCTCCCATCTCTAGATTCCATAAGGAAAAGTTTTCATTTTCTGCTAGAGCAAGCTTACCATTCACTCATGATAAGACGACATGGTAATAATTCATATCTGCAGCGCACTCGTTCTTGGGGTGGGGGTTTGAGGGATTTTAAACTAAACAAATGAAAATCTTATCTGATTTAATGATGTTACACCATAGATTTGTGAAGATGTACCAAGAAGATCTTGCCTCTGTGTTGCTGTACATTTAACGTCACTGGCACTGATAAGATTACGCGCTTTGAATTTATAATAGCTTATTGTAGCCCATCTGTTATTTAAAATGTTCCTTCCAGCTATATAAAATTACAATACTGTAGGCGTGCTTGTGTGTGCACATGTACTGTATGTGTTTCAATTATTTTTAGGGCATTGAATGTCATTTATTTTGCTCAAGAGAAGTAAGTGCATGTTTACATTGGGGTGTGCATTAGTGTGTATAGATAAGTGTCTTTGTGTGTGTGTGTGTGTGTTTGTGAGTGAGTGGAAGTCCTTTCTGTAATGTACAGGGCTCCAGCCTGCCATAAATCCTTGCAACAGGCTACTCATATAACCAGGCTCTGTTGCAATGCCTGGACAGCGCATGAGCGTGGGAAACACCCTCTGAGAGACAGAGAGAGAGAATAAAGAAATGGGAAAAGAAGGGGGTGTGTGTGAAAAGAAGCTATGGGAAACGAATAGGGAAAGAGAAAAAGTTGATAGTATGTGATGTTTGTTGGGGCAGGCCTCACGATGCAAACCATAAACAAATAAGGGACATACAGTATAACTGACAGAAATCTATTTAGATATATTTTCCAAACATCAACTGCAATGGTTTTAGCTTTCCACTATAAAGGCCGTGAGAAAAACCTATTTTTAAGTTTACTAATAATAAGCATGATGGGCCAAGTGAAATTTGCAAATGACAACAATCCAAAAAATCTGAACACAGTCAACATCACATGAATCAAAATTCTGTCAAAACCACAGAAAAGAGAAAAATAGCTAAATACAGTATGCTTTTTTCTTTTCTACATACGCTAAAATGCAACAGATAATCATTTATCATAAAATCCATCATGCCACAAAGCACAAATACACTTATTATGTGATGAGAAAGCCAAACACTTTCCATTAATATTAGTATTGTTGTGATAATCAACATCAAAGACACCCCAGCCGCACAGAAAGCTTAATTTGTGTGCAGCGCGGTGCATTCAGTTGCAGATGAGTGGTACAAGGCGCAGCACCTGAATGTCTAAACCTCATCAAAAGTAATGAAACTTACATTTCAAACTCATCGCCTCGTTCCTGCTGCTGTTGGCTGTGAAGTGTCAACAAAGGCTGGATAATTAACCAGGAAGGATATTACTCTTTCAAAGGAAACACTGAGAAATCAAACGTGACAGCTTGCCAGAGAATAGTGGAGGTGAGGCTGAGGTTGAGTTTGTGTGTGTATGTTTTACATATGGGAATGTTTGTTCAGAGGTGTGTGTGTGTGTGTGTGTGTGTGTGAATGTATATACAAAAGGAGTGTGTCTAAAATAAAGCATTTCTTCTGACATCCAGAGAAGCAGAAGAGGGTTTCGTACTAAACAACAGCCAAAAGCCTTCAACCCACTGTACACACACACATCCAGTCCCTCTTGTCATATGGAAATTGAATGGAAAACAGAATGGCAATGATGTATGCCTAAATTTACAATGATGTGGGCCTAAAATACAGAGCATGTGTATGCCAGCGTGACAAGGCGTTAGACACACTATATAACTATAAGAAAATAATTAAAAGGACAAAAAAACTAGGACAGATTCTGAAGTGAGTGGATGTGACTCAAAACCTTCCCTGACAACAATTAAGCGACTGCTTTGCTGCACCGCGGGAGCAAATCAACACATTCTTATACCTTATATCCTTATATCTTTTGTCACCCTTTCTATATCCTTGTTGGATCGTCATGCTAGCCAAGTTCTATTGTTGGGCAACAAAAGTGCTTTGCCATTAGTGGAATTCACCTGCAGTCTAAGCTACCATGCTCGTTGCCCCTAAAACTTGACCTCTTTGGAAATGGACATGACCTATTAACCTCTCCCCGGTGACCTCATCCAGTCACATGGTTAGCTAAGCTGTGACCCCCCGCCACCCCGTCGGTCCGCGGAGCTACAGCTGTGGCAGCGAGGTCATGCACAGCTACTGTCAATCACGCTTTCCACCACCCGGACACCCGCATCGTCTGGGTGAGGTAATGCATTCGTAAATGCTCCTGATGCGGATGAAGGACGGGGGTTTAAGACCATTTTGGCATACAACGGACAGATGAGTGTTTTTTTTTAGTATGAATGTCACACAAAGACATAATATATGATACTGAAAAAATGTTGAGGGCTTTAAGGACCTATCTAGACTTGGTCTCAAGCCCCGTTGTGTTCTGAGTGTTATGAACCAGACCAAGGCTTCATAATGACCTGGAATCCACTAGGTGGTCTTGGCTGCGACCCGGCACCATAGCCAGCACACACACACACACACATGCTTTGCTAACAAGCAGACATCCAGTTTGCTCTGGAGCAAAAAACACATTTATGTATGCTCAACGCGTACGTTTGTGGTACTCCGACACATACACAGCCTTATTACCAGACTCCAAGCCTGCCAAAGTTGAAACTCTGCATTGAAAAGTAAACCTAATCGACTCAAAACACATAGACCGTGTGAAGAAATAAGCTTGACATTTATTTAATTAAATTGAAATAAAAATAATGAAACATGAACCAAGATTATCTTACCCGCTTGAGGCCTCTTGGAAAGTCTTAGATTATTTAAGGAGTATTTGGTGTCCTGCCCCCCCCCCATCTCTAACAGACAGACAGACAGACAGACACACACACACACACACACACACACACACACACACACACACACACAAATAAACCATACCATACCATACCATAGACCCAACCACAATGTGTTGTTCGGCACAAATTGTTACATATTGATGCAGTTACAAGGTACAGCAGAAAAGGATTT
The DNA here is from genome assembly GCA_027575585.1 of Percopsis omiscomaycus. NCBI lineage: Eukaryota > Metazoa > Chordata > Actinopteri > Percopsiformes > Percopsidae > Percopsis > Percopsis omiscomaycus. The sequence continues at coordinate 15,763 of JAODLI010015945.1, read as the reverse complement.
CACAGAGCACTTAGATAAAATCCTTACTTATTCCCCATAATCCCCAATAGACCCAAAGTTAAAGGATATTCCCTGCATTTTATTCCCTCGGGGCGAGTTAACTTTATACCCAGATTAAGCTCAGGCCAGGGCTGCAGACTTCTCTGAATAGCTTTTTCACCCAAATTTTTTTTTGAAATGCCATGGTTCCATCTGCATCCAGTTGTGAGACTTCTCTGTCTTACTGATAGGGAAGAGACTTGTTTTGTTTTAACATCATTTATTGGGTTTGCCAAATCTAAATGCAGCATTACACTGAATGCATAAAATCCCCAGTAGCATAAAATCAGCAGTGCTGGTTCCCTTTACAAGAACAAATTACCCTGTGATATTGGGCTTAGTGCCACTGGCAATGGATGCCGTCAAATATTCAGGAAAACTTGACTGCTTTTGTTTCACTGTGCTCATTTTTTAAGCAAGGTAATTAGTGCTGTTGTTGCTATAACACTACCACTGTAGCCGTGCCAACACAAATATACAAGAGCAAATTCATTTGGGTAAAATTAAAGAAATATCTTCGCTCACAGGCATACAGCAGCCAGCTAGAGGGAGTCTGCTGTTGAAAGCATTTGCTGCCAGGTTTGGATTACCCCAAGAGCCTAATTCTCTTTCTGTCAGTACAAGGGGCGGGTGGGTGGCCTGGGGAATATCACCCCACAAATGACTTGCTTGTTTATGCCCCTTGGATGCAAATGATACACTGAGATCACCAACATGGAGGGACGTGGAGACAAAGGCAAGCTAATGTGTCTGCTCCGTTTGTACATGCGATTGGACACTTTTCTCTGAGGTTCATTGCGGCCCGCCAAAGGATGTGTCTGATCTGACCCTCCTCGCCCATCTCTGCTCGACAAATACCACCTTCTGAAAGTTCCAAAGGACTGGTGATTCCATAACCTCTGAGAATTCGCCTGAGAGAGTAGTCGAAGACCAAAGAGAGAAATTCTTCAATTCTTGAATCTTCTCTACAGCTGCCCAGCAGACAAGGTCAACTCTTAGAAATTTTAAGGGTCCATCTGCAGCTGGTGTGTCTGCCTGGTCTTTTCTTTAAGCCTGCACGTGTGGAGAGTTGTTGTATAGATGTGGATAGAAAGAACACATGGTTGTTTAAAGGAATGCTGACACTCTTCACACTGTGCACTAGACGGAATGCCATTAAGCTGTGTGAACCTAGTCACAGGAACTGTGGTGGGCAAGGGAAAGTGAACGCATGTCAGACTTGTGGAAACTCCACCTCACTGTTCCATCACCTCTACATTTGTCCTCCATGCACAGAAGATTTAGCCTCATATGGACTGGGTCTTAGTGTGAAAGTAGGGAAAAGGCTGATCGGAGACAGACAAACAATATCGTGTGAAAGCCATTCAGGTAAGAGTGGAAAAAAAGAAACGAGCTGAGTAGGAGAGACAGATGCTGAAAAAAGAGGGAATGAAAGAGAAAGAGAGGCCTATAAGGGATAGAAAGGGCAGCCATTGACGTCAATAGTGCTGGTAAAGATAACCAGTATGTCTGAATGTTGAAAAGAAAAGTGAAAAATAGATTTCCCACACACACACAAATGTGCCGTATCATTGTCATTAAGACAAATGTTTCTCTGATAGATGATTAAAGAGATTATTCATCCTTGAATGACAGAGGATCAGGGTGCATGTTATTCATCAAACCAACCTTTTACATCTAGGCAAGATAATGAGAATATCAGGACTGCATTGTCCCTAAAGACTTCCAATATCAAAACACTGTTGTTGTCTTAACTCAATGACTGTGCATGGCATTTAGTGTGGTATGTTTACATCGGATAAGCCGTTGTTTGCTGATGATGTGTAAAGGAGGGGGTTGAGAGGAGAAGATTTACAGAAAGAAGGGGGTCCATCCCCCTGGAGAGAGTCTGGCTGGGCATTAATCTTCCTCCTTTGGCAGCTATCCAAAAGTTTCTCAAGAAGCAACATTTTCATGTGCTGTTAAAATGCCTCATTTAAGCGCATCTTCCTCTGCTTAACATTTAAGGGTGGAAGAAGGGAAGGGAGAGTTAATGGAGGTTTTAGGAGCAAGAGGGAGTTAATTTGGTGGGTTGTTAGCAATCTGTTATGTAGAGAGAGTATATGAAGAGAAAAGAGGTCTATTGAATTGACTGAAAAGGGAATTGGAATTGATTAGAAAAGTTCAAACGTTTTGCCACACTTTTTACTTTTACATTGTGGTTTGATAAAAGCGACACTGCCCCCTAGTGCACACACACCTCTTACGATGTGCACGCATGTTCACGTGAGGCGTGCGCAACATTAAACCAGCTATTAGCCAAGGCAACCGACGCCGGAAGAGTGACGACACTGCACGCAACGGCCGTGGTTTGCACGCAACGACCGTGGTTTGCACCCAACGACCGTGGTTTGCACCCAACGACACGCACCCCCCAGACTCCCAAATGGAGTAGTGATTTGAAATTCACCGCAACTCGCCGAGAAGCGTTGGGGCCACTGACCAGGCTGGGCTTAGTGGAAATGAGATGACAAATTGGTTTCTTGACCCCGTACGGTTCAAGGACAGCTGTGACATCTCTTGTATGGCGGATACAATGACATGAAAATGCAGCAAGACGGCCGAAGAGACGGAACGTGGGAGTGATGGCTAGAATAAAAGGGGTGGAGATAATGGAGGGAGAGCAGGAAGATGGGAGAAAGATGATTTTAAAAAAAGAGAGAGAAATCAGAGAAAGTGTGGGGGCCACAGAGAGAAAGTTAAAATAAGAACTACACGGAAAAGTGGAGCCATATTTGTTATGTGAGCCTCTGCCTGTGTCTTTCTGCCTGACAGATGCTCCTGAATCACAGACAGGGCATACTGTTGGCATTATCAAGCGAGTGAATGCAGTGCAAGTGTGATGAATCACCTTGCAACAGATGAAAATTAGATGCTCTGCTGAATAATGATGCAGGAAGCAAGTTACACATTGGGATTCTGACCGCAATTTTACATGTATGGTTCAACAGGTAGATCATTAACACTTGCTCGGTTAGGGTCCATTACCCACCGCTGCCATTCATGATTACTGTAAAATGGTAATGCCAACAATGAAGGTGCTCATGGTAGCTGTCGTACTGGTATTAGTACTCAAGGGAACTGCAGCAACCATATTGTATGGCATCTAGCAACTGTCACATGAAAACCTAAACTACAAAACTTTGGTGTTTCACAGGGTCTTTTGTTTCGTTATCTCTTTTGTACAATTTGAATATACTGTATATAATTTGTATATATGTGGTATAATACGTTTATGTTTCAAATGACCTTAGCTTAGCACTGTTAGCATATAGCAAGCATACAGTATTGGGCAGCAACATTTGTTTCAATTGCTTGGGATCCTGACTACTTTATTAACTTCAGATGATTTTACTGGCATTTGTCGCAGCATGCCCCACCATGGGACGGTTCCAGAACCCTTGTCCTGCAACGGCTCCATGTTCCGCAGAGCAGGCTGCCCTACAGTCGGCATTCAAGCCCGTTACGTGCTCATTCATTGGCCCCTTTCACAGCTCACTGGCTTCCATTCACCTCCAGAGCAGTAGAGGCCCAACAGAACGTGTCCTTGGAGAGCAGACGCTTTTTCAACGGCACGGAAAGTGTTTCGATTTTAATTGCCTTTAATTATCTCCAAATTGGGATGGGGGTGAGGGATCTCTGAGTGTACCGCCTGTCTCTTTATACACACCCCTGCACACACATAATGAACACACTTGCTCTCAAACAAAGGTATAGACACACATTTACCCTCCAAATACATGGACACACATCAAGGTTCAGGGGGGCTCCTGGCCTAAACTAACACACAGTATAAGGCTTGGGTGAGGCCAAGCGAGTTCTAGAATGAATGCAAGGGTCGATCGAGCAGATAAACGTTAGCTATGGCTACGCTATGGTTAGGTCGGTTTGACGTAGCAGACTGACAATGGAGTGTGCGTTTTATCGAGCATAATCTTATTCAGCTGAGTGGAAGGAGTCCAGCTGACAATGATTATTCGTTCATACTTAAAATGCCCGCTCAGTGACCGCACTGGACTCCTTGGGACATAACTCCAAAAAGTCAAATAAAAATAACTCTTCAAGTTACGTTTCACATACAAGAAAAAAAAGAGTAGCTCAGCTGGACAATTTGGAAGTAAAAATTCACAAACAGCCCAGATGCCTGGTGGCGAATCACCATTTCCAAACACAAAAATAACACAGAAGACAGATAACCCATAAGTGGCGGGTGACCGCCCATGAAAATTGATATTTAAGTATCAGGCCTCGCTTCCTATTTTCCATACTATCATTCAGCGAGGGAGAGGGGCTGATTTCACTGTGAAGATCCCAGACAGGTTTTCACCATCACGGTGGTGCACCGGAGGAGGTATCTTCTCTGACCCTGACGCTCTCCTCTCATTCATCTTCAGCCAGACATCAGATGGGCTGGGACAGAGAGGGCCGGCACGATTGGATCCGCCGGTCATGATGGATTCCTTGCTGATACCATGGAGCTTTTTTTTTTTGTGACTGGAAATGAGAAGGACAGCGAGGAGAGTCGTTGATATTTACTTTATTTTCTTTTAGATAAGAAATTACAAAACATTATGTACAGTATATGTATGTATGTGTCTATGTGTGCCTGTGTGTGTGTGTGTGTGCATGCGTGCATCAGCTTGCATGTATTTTCAAGGGTCAACAACAAAGAAGTTTTAATATTTTGACTTATTAGCCATTAAACTACTGCTATTGTTTTGTGCTGCATGACTGACCAGGGTCAGCTCACAAACATTCAGATGCACACGCAAAAACGCACACATATGGAGAAACAGACACTTACTTGCAGAATACTCAGCTTCTAAACAAGGTCAAGCCTGCAGCCCCGTAACAATCGCAGCCTATTAACATCCTGGAAGATCCATTGCCCTGGATATTAACTTGGACAGCCTTTCTGAAGCCGATTGTCTTTGGGCCTTTCAAGCCTGTCAGTTCCAAGTCATACAGCCCAATACAGATTAAAGACATCTGCAACCCAGTGAGGCCAACTGCATCTATACCATTTCCTTAATGGCCATCAACTATCAACTAATGGCGTTTTTTCCACAGCATAGTACCGGCGCGACTCGACTCTCTTTGGTACCAGGTACTTTGTTTACCACTGCAGATAGTACCACTGCAATATAGTGACGCCGCTGTTCGAACCATTACTGCCATTGTGGTCCTTTATAGATCTTTAGTCACTTTTAGGTTTTATTTTAAACTTTTCCTTAAACGGTTGGAATGTTATTTGGTGGCTGTGTGCGGCCGGTAGACCTCATTACGCGAATTGCCCTACTCAGCTCTCGCTGGATCCTTTTTTCGGCAACCAAACAGAGGAATGTATGCATCTCCTTGATTGACCAAGGCGTGGTTTTGTGGGCTGCCATTGTGGGGGAATTGGCATTGATAATTCTCTCTGACTAATCAGTAGTTGGCAGTGTTTTCACGTCACCTTTTGGTATCGCCTCAGCTCGCTTGGAGCCTCGACGGAGTTAATGGCAAAAAAAGTACCAGGTAGCAGGTACTACTTTTGCCCGATGGAAAAGGCAAGTCCAGTCAAGTGGAGTCGAGCCGGTATAGGCAGTGGAAAAGCGGCATCTGAATCTCCTCAGAATAGTAGTAGCATGAGCTTACAGATAGCACATATAAGCATATCGGCCAACTATTGTAATGTAACAACAATGGCAAAACCGAAGGTAAACGCCAGAGGGTTAAAGTGGTTGTAAGACATGAACATATTGCAGAAAGGCAGTGTCACAGACAGCCATGGGGAGAGGGGCTGTGTTTGACTGCTGTGAGTAATGGCCCCTGTCTGACAGGGCCTCGGGAAATGGAGTCGAACCAATCGATACGTTATAATGTTAACAACGATTCCTCCTCCCATTGTACTGCCCAAGACAAATCTATTAAAGATCCGTCCCATCGTCAGGTTCTCGGAGGCATCCCGCCACCCGCTGCCAACGGCGGACAGAGAGAGAAATGAGCGCGAGGGAGAAAAGGAAAAGACTAGAAGAGGGAAGGAATACCAAAATGAGAGGCAATTTTCAACACTTCAGGGCTACTTTGTGGAGAGCAGAATAGCAGAATGCATTGTCAGAAATGTTCACCGTCCATTCAATGTTGAGCTGTTTTCTCTTTTTTTTAGTCTCTTTTTTCGCCGTGGTCGATTTGCAGTTCAATGGAATACGTCTCAGAGCAAAGCGATCCCCTCACAACTGTATTGATCACCACCCATTAATGGAGGATTATCGACAAACACATTCAGACGTCTCCGAAACGTTTGTGTTTGGAAAGTTATTTGGATGACACTTATCGCAAACACACCTCGCTTTGTTTAAGAATGATCCCTTTGAAGGTTGAAAACAAGCTTAGGTTTGATTGGAATAATTTTACTTGACATCAAGCAAAACCAAGGAGGTTTTTTGAACGGACACAAAATAAGAGCCAGGCCGTGAAATGCTGCCATTGTGTCAGAGAACTTTAGATGTGTGGCAGTCTTAAACAATCCAGAATGTCCCCGCGTCTCCCCAGAGAACGAAGAGCGCTGAGATATTTTGTAGATTTTCTCAGGAGCTTGGATGCACGGGTGTATTCATGACCTTCAGACCAGGATGAGCAGTGAGAACAGCTAAAGCCGAGCATGTCTGATGTGGCGCATGTGGAATCTTCATTACAGAGGAAGCCGGTCACACGTGCGTGCAATCCGCCCCAGTGCATGACAGGGACGAATGGGGGAGATATGGTCGAGTGAGGCTGGCAAAGATGGAGGTCAAGGTCTCAGCTGCCCAATGACCCCTTGCCACCAACAGCTGGCCACACACGCACAAACATTTACACAAGTATTTTGTCCCAAAATGACGACCAGTGTTCCCTCCTTTCCACTCCATTAAATGACAGAGATCACATACTTCTCACTGCCACACAGAAACATGTTTACAGTCTAAGGGATACGTGCACACATGCCCAGAGCAGCGCGCTTGCAGGCGCAGACCCCCTGTAACCTCAGCAACTGTACATTCTGGGGCTTTAAGGTCTTGACCCCATATGCCATAGGGTCGCATGGAGGGGGTAGGCTTAAGTGAAAGGACCCCCCCCTCTGCCCCACCCCCCACGCTGAGGACACAGATTGGGTTGCCCTTTGTCCAGATGTGAGGCAGGGGGCCAGCCTGATCGTTTGGTAGTGTGTGTGTGTGTGTGTGTGTGTGTGTGTGTGTGTGTGTGTGTGTGTGTGTGTGTACAGGGCACACTCCAGTGTCAGCGGCCCAGGACACTCTGGAATGTCACACCCCCGGGCCCTTGACGCCACGGGGCTGTCAGTGAGATGGATAGGCCTGTGATGCCGATCTGGTGCTGGGGTTAGGGGCGCGGTGCGTATGAGGGGATCTTCTGGTCTCTATGACGCTGTCACTTCGGTGTAACAACTCCCCCTCCCCCCCCCCCCCACCCCCCACCCGTATCCAATGGGACAGCATGCCCCCCCCCCCACTGCCGCACAACTCCCCAACTCAACCCCAGCGATCCTTTACCTCAGAGATCTTTATTAACTGTTTTATTTTAAGCCCTGTGTCCTGACCGCAACAGTCATGCATGCAGGTTACGGCCAGGGGTGGATTACCGAGCGGGGGCCTACCGTGCCCAGTCCCAGGGGCTCAAGGGCACAGGGTGCCCTGAAGTCGATGTTATTAACTTTGTATTGCTTGTCGCAGGGTCAAGGGTCTTAGTCATTGTCACGTCAGCAACAGAGCCCCTAAAAGTCCTACTGAAAACCTTAAGCAACAGCATTATCATTCATTTTGAAGATAAAAAAAGAAAGGAAACATCATGATGACGATTGTTTATCCCATCAGTTTATCTATAGGACTTTAGAGGGGCTGAGTACTCCATGCAAAATGGGCCTCTCCACATCAGATGTCGCTCCATTGCATTTACGCGTCCGTGCTCAGGGCCCATTGTCTCATAACCCACCTATGGTTATGACTCTACAACTCCACAACTGCAATGAAGTTTAGAGCAAGAACAAGTTTTAAGGTAGAAAGAGAATAATGGTATTTCTATAATCGATTTCGCACTTCTGTCTCTTCTGCCTCATTGATTCCGCTTTTCACATTTCAGCAAGGCCGAAACCAGAAAGACATTGCACGTCTTGTTCTGAGCAGCTATACCTTATCATCTTCTTCCTTTCAGTGATGGTGTCAAACATTGTGCCCTGGTTTCGTCTCTAAGCGGACAGTGGGTCAATACAAAGACCAAAGTGGCAACACTTAGAAACCTTTCATCCCCCATCAAGGACCTGAATATTTAATACATGGGTGTCTGGTGTTGCCGCTTTCAAGATGGTTGTCATTAGTATGTGTCAAGTCCCGCTCAGCGCGGGATTGGATTCACACGTCGGCGGGTGCTAATTTATGTTCATGGCACTGAGTCGTAGTCAAATTCCAATCAATAAATGCTCTCCAGAGGGGCTGGAAAACTGACCTGTAAATAAATATGATGTATTTCGAAATTCCTGTTTACTTGCAGTAAATGTAGGCCATATCTATATAAAAATATTTTAAGTAGCTACCTATCTACATTTAAAATCTTAAAACAACATCTGATTTCTAGGTTTCTTAAGCATTTACATACTGTGTCAGTGGGCATTAATTGGAAAAAAGAGTGTATGTTTGTGCTATGGTCTAAATTGTTGCTATGGCTTTTGGCTCCTCGTTTATTCCATAAAACAAATCATTCCATCGACTGGGAAAATGCATTCCACCCCACTGCAAAATGCTGCCGTTCCCATGCCAAGACGATGAGACTAGTCTCTTCATCACACGTGTGCATGTTCATGCGCACGCACACACACACACACACACACACACAGACAAATGCACATTAGCAGTTAGACTTTGCCAACAAGACTCACAAGACTCACAGCTCACACACACAACACACAGCCTAGCGCTATGTAATTTATACGCTGTGTACAAATCAATGTTTATGTGTTGCTGGGGCCTCAATGTCTCAACCTATGGTTGGAAGTCAAAACTGAATATTTGGAATGCATTAAACAGTCTTAGCTGTCCTAGTACCCCGACAGACACACACGCACACAACCATACACACAGACAGGAATAGTTTTCCACAAAAATGCATGCACACACACACATGCGAAGAAATCCTTGCACATTGTGAAGGGTTTGACTATTTCCTGGGGTGAATCTGTTGAGTGAGATACGCATATATCATCATATGCTCTCGGTGTCAGAGCTAGAGCCTCAAAGACAGTTTTGACATGTTTGTAAGGGCAATGGCACGCCAAGTAAATGCTGAAAAATGTGGCCATGTAGAACCCTAACTAGGCAGTTAGGCTGTCTTGCAGCTTGCTACTCGTAGGAAGGAGGCAATTTTATACATCAACAAATGAGTTGGAGCGCTATATGGAGTTTTATGATGGAAATGAGCTAATAGCAAAGATTCTTCTTTCTTTTATTGGAATGGATGTATTTGTACTTGCGGTCCCTGGACAAAATAAATACTAGATAACTAGCATTAGTCCAAAAGTCGAGGCCTCCCAGCATTTGAGTAGTAGTTTGTTTGAGATGCGTTCATCTAATTTCTGTATTCAGCAGACAGGTGGGCACTGTGTTAGGAATTGTGCTTAAAAATGAAACGATACTGTAAACAGAGGTCTGTCTTGAAAATACATGTTGTATTTACATGATAAACAAGACCAAAACAATCTAGTCAGATAAAGTTAGATGTGTACTGAAATAAATGAGTGCACGCTATCTCGTTTCTCCTGAGAGCAGCAGACCCCATCTGCAAACATCAGACAACCCTTCCTTCACAAAAGACCTGCAGTAAGCCCGCCCATGTTTATATAGAGAAAGTTTTCATTAACTGTAGCAAATTACATTTTAATCCATAAAGCCCATTGCATTGATGAAATTGACTACTCTGAGATTTTCATCAAGTTACTGCCTAAGATTAGCCAAGAAGACACAACTGAGAGACCATGAAAGATGTTTTTTTTTGTCTTCCTTCTTTTAGCTTTCTTCTCATCTCTTTGCTCTCAGTCTGATGGAAATTAGCAAGGATACAGAAGCCTGAATGACGGACGGCTCAGCACTGCTAAATATCTCAGCAGAGTTCATTCTTTCGAAGTCTTTTCCCTGTTTAATGTCTCATGTTTGACAGTTTGGTCTGCATATCTGCCAGCACACAATACATTCTCCATGCACATCTTGTTGACATAACCAGTTTGGCTACCAATATCTATAGCACATGCAGTCATATAGTGTCTATCCATTTAAAACAAAAAATCTCCCTAAATAATATATTATTCTACGGTATGTTTCCGTTGGTCAAGTTCCTGTTGCTGCTCCATAAAACAGCTTTAAAGTACGTTCTTCTCCGATGCACCCTTCTTTGATCTCTCTGCTGTTTCAGGGCCTTAATTGCCCCTTAATTTGTGTGACCAGCAGACCCTGATGCAGGGGCTTATAAGGACGCACGGCTCAGTTGGGTAAAAACAGTGGCCCACTATGTTACACTCTCCGTATGCTCTGCTGCCCCACATGGCTTTCCAGTGACCCCCTGATGCCTACTCAGGCAGCAGAGCCTCAGCCTGGGCTTCCGGTAATAAAAGCCCCCAGTGGAGATGCTCTTCCACTGGGGCTGGGACCAAAGGTTTTGGGCCCTTAATTAGCAGTGTGGTTCTGAAAGCTGGACCTTGGAGCACATCTCTAGAGCAACAGTCCTCTCCCTCTGGTGTGTTCTGCTTGGAGTATTTATAATGAAGGGGCATTCTCACTAGAATCAGCAAACCAATTCCCGACTCAATTTCCAACTTGTTCTGACTCACTACTAAACATGTGCCCCACAGACAGACAACTGTATCGTAAGGTACTCTGAGGTATTGATACTGGCAATGTGCAGTCACGCCTAAGAAGATCAGTTATACTGTGGCAAACAAAATGCAGCATGCCATCACTTTATATAAAAACAATAGATTTAGTGTGTTTGCATACATATTAATATAACTTGTAATATAATAATATAGCATTATATTATTATAATAATGAATATGAGCAAACTATATTAATAATATAATAATAACAATGCTACTATTATTATTATTGTCAAGCAGTAAAGTTAAAAGGTATCTAATTGTGAGTCTAACTCCAGATGAATTTACGTGAGTAGAAAGTCAGGCTTCTTCATACAAAATGGCAAATCATCGCCACATCATATTCTCCACCATGGATCACTCAAGCTCATTTTGTCAACAACATTTTCAATGTAACTTCAATGGAGCCTCGTATTGTTCTGTGCACTGAAGCAGGAACAACATCATAGAAGTGAAAACCATGGCACAAGCTGCTGACAGTCACTGTTGAGAGGTCATACCATTAAAGTGGAAAATAATATGTCTTCTGGTCCAAAAACCGAAATAGAAACTGACAGGTAATGGGATATGGTCGAGAAGTATTTCAAGTTTGGAAACTGTTCAACATCATGTCGGGGAAAATTCAAGACTGTTAGAATTAGCAAAATGTACTCTCTGCTTTTCTCTGCGTGTTTGGGGTTGTGGAGCAAGAGGAAAGATGTGAACTGCTGACATGAAATTCTGATTGTTCCCTAGTTGGTCAGGCATTTTTGTGGCTGACTTGTATTGGCCCCCAAGGTACAATCTTTGAGCGTAGCTGAGAAATGAAGAGCCAGGGTCTATAGGTTCAACTGTGTGCTGGGCGGACATATTATTTTAGTCCTTGTTATTTGGACAATGATGCTGGAGGGGTCCTCACTGAGTGCCTTGGTGATGCTGTAATAGGTGGAAAGTTGTCCACTTGCCATCTCACGGGTTTGTCACCGGGCCTCGCTATGCTCCAAACCACAATCGGAGCTGGAGAATAACCCATATTAATAACTGTTAATGAGTAGTTCAGTCACTTTAATAAATACTTGTGCCTGGTCCATGGCAAGGGACGGCCTGGCAAGCGAAACATATCCACCAGCACCTGTTTCTTTTGGGCCGAGCTGGATACAAATACTGGCCTGCAGCCTGACCTTCTGTGTCTCGATCCAGGTGAAGTTGAGACACATACAGGCCCAGCTCCCCTCAGCAATCTGAGGCTCGGGCCAAAATCAACTCCCCTACTTCTCCCTGTCCTCGGGCCTTCCCCGGGCCCCTGCCAGGCCCCTATGGCCAGCACGAAACCAGGGCAGCCCGGCAGAGAGGCCACAACAGCTGTCTGGAGATGAGATGCTGAAGAGTGAAAGGAAAATAGGAGCTCGGTTGGCCCTCATTCACTCTGAAAAATGCAACAATGTACTGTAAATGCCTCTCGGATCTGAATTCTCTGGGATTAGTTGATCTACAATGTCCCTCAATAATGTGAGCTGTTCTGCCCACACATAACATCGGCGTGCACAAATACATACAGGCAAACACAGAGATGAATGCACTGCGAAGGATTTTATGTGGGCTGACTACTCACTCCATAAACATCCTGACTGCATATGAATGATGCTTTTAATTCAGTCGTCATTGAGAGATATGTATAAGGTATTTTCACCTGCAGCTATCTGGGCATGTGCACCGTTTACGCACAGTGAAGCTTTTACGGTGTCCCGCGGCATCCGTCGGAACCTTCTTGTCCTTTCAACAGCATGCCCCCTCCCCTTGCCTTGCCGGCCCATAAATGCCACAAACGTCTTGTTTACCATGTCTCCTCATGACGTGAGATGCCACAGCTGCTGTCTCCCTCGCCCCCCCCAGTAAATGCTGTTTAATACAACATCATTAACTTTGATTGGGGTTATTCCCCAGCACTTGTTTGCGAGACGACTTCTTTTTGATATCTCTGCCGTAACGTTGTCACCAATGCATGTCACCAATGCATTTCACCAATGCATGTCACCAATGCATCACCGTCCCACGCTGGGCTGCTATCTCCCACCTGTGTATCGACCCAGCCACTTGGATAAGATGCACCTCGCATGTATCAATGCCAGGGTCCATTATCCCGACACAGAGACGGAGGTACTTAAAGATAACAAGGCTATAGAGAAGTGTATAATATCCCCTCAGTTTGCCAGCCAAGTGGCATTACCTTTGGAGAAGGAGTGCAACGAGCGAGGTAAGTGAAAGCTCTCATATGGTTCTCGGCGTGTCTAACCGAGACAATTACATTCAATCTAACAGTGGCACTCTGCTCTTAGCCGGTGCATGCAACCCATTTTGTCTTAATTAATAAGGGACGTTTGCAGAACTTGCTTTGTTATGAGAGAGAGAGAGAGAGAGAGAGAGAGAGAGAGAGAGAGAGAGAGAGAGAGAGAGAGAGAGAGAAAGCGCGCTAGAGGAGTGTTGTGGTTGTATAATTTCAATTGTGCACAGCTGTCCCGCCTATAACAATGGCTATATTATTAGATCAGTTTTGAGCAAATTGGCTGCACGTGTATGACAGCAGCCACACCGCCGCCACAAGCGCAGGCATGCCGAGGAGAACCGCACAGCAACACACAAGCAAGTCAAGCCGGCCGCTTATGCCTCGGGCAGCGGGGGTGAATTAGACACAGGGATGCTCTTGAGCAAGCTTGATGTGGATATCGATCAATACAGCAGAAGGAATTCGATCGCATGTGGGGTTTGGCTCAAAGTCAACCTAGGTCATGGAACACGTGGTCAATAACATCGTTATTTCCACGAAGAATCGAAGGCTGAATGCAAATACTGAACCTTACAGCCACAGGGCCAGATTCGAACGGTTGTTACAAACCTCCGAATGACTGCGAAAAGCTACAGGTCTGAGAGTTACCGATGACCTTAGATGACTACTTGGAAAGGGAGGGAAGTTGGTCTGAGACTCATTACGAGTTCAAATGTCCTTACACTGAAAACAATTACCCTTAGTTCCTCTGGTGGCAGTTCCACCGCCCACACCCAGAGCCTTTTAATAGCAGGATATGAAAGATTATCCAAGGGTATGTTTCTAATAAGACATAAAATGCAGAAGAGATTCATTTTTCACTCCCTCCCTCACCACTTCCTTTTCGACAAGTTTCCCCGCTGTAGCGCTGAGGATGTGCACTCTCTCTCTGGCTCTCTCCCTCTCTCCCCCTCCCGCCCTCTCTTTCTTTCTTTTTTGTGGGGCCAAAATTGAGGACCCATCATTTGCCAGAAAACACCATATTCATCTCCTTAATGGGCTAAATCGGTGAAAGGAGGGCGGTCCTGCTTCCTTTCTTTGATTTCAACATGCTACAAAGTTGTGTTCCACTTTAGGCTTCGAGTACATCTGTTTCACTGACCAGGGGAACGAGCCATAACCTCATTTCACTGTTCAAAACATTCACTTATTTACGTTTTGGAACATTTCCTATGGTGCATGGCGGGTCTTAGATAGATAGATAGATAGATAGATAGATAGATAGATAGATAGATAGATAGATAGATAGATAGATAGATAGATAGATAAAAAACAGTTCTCTGGCACATGGGAGGGGGCATACCCCACAAAATAATCCCCACTGCCTGGTTCTTGTTCTGAGCTGGAAAAGCAAATCAAAACAGCTAATGTAAGCAGATTGGGCCTGAGTGTTATTGAATCAAACTGAGCTGATTCAGACCATGACGGGCTGTGTCCCTAGGACACGTTCCTGTCCCCACCCCGTCCCTGGATCTTTTGGAGCACCAGTAGAATGGTGCTGCATTGTGAGGAGGAACAGGATAAATAATGACCATGTACAGAAGGTCTGTTTGAGTGTGTGTGTGTGTGTGTGTGTGTGTACAGTAGGGTCCCAATGTCTCACTACCGCCCCCTACTGATGGCTATAACAGCTATCTGTGAGCAGGTAGAAAGCTAAAACAAGTGGATATGGGGAAATGTAGTTAAATGTCTGTCCTTGGAGAGGGAGGGAAGGAGAGAAATGGAGAAAGGCGAGGAACAGCAAGAGGGAGGGAAAGGGAGAAAGAAGAGAGGAGACATGGTGGCCGCATCGTGAGAGGGTTCGAGAGAGAGAGAGAGAGAGAGAGGTAGGAGAGTGTGTCAGTGTTAGCAAGCAGGATGTAGAGAGAGAGAGAGATGGGGGATGGAGGGAGGAATTGAGTGGCTGCGTAGCACTTTCCTCTGAAAGCTGACAGGGCTTGACTCTCGACTAACAGGGCTGTTTTGACAGGTGTCAGATGGTCCATATTACTATTTCACCACTGGGCCCTTGGGACCCTGCATCGGGGGCCACAACAGGACTGGCCAGGCTGGAAAAAAATAAAGGAAAGTGGCAAGGCAGGAGAGTAAAAAACATTACACTTGACTTCCTGCCTTCGCAGTCTACTAGGTTTGCGCTCTCCCACAGCTTGGGCATGTTAGCTACAGCCTGCATTTGCGCGTGCATGCGTGCGTGTGTGTGTGTGTGTGTGTGTGTGTGTGTGTGTGTGTGTGTGTGTGTGTGTGTGTGTGTATATGTACATGGGTGGGTTTCCATATGCATGCATGGCTTTAATTTAGGTGTGTACTTATAATACAGGTGCGTCTGTCTGTCTGTCTGTGTGTGTGTGTGTGTGTGTTTGAGTGTGTATGTACATGGGTGGGTTTGCATATGCATGCATGGCTTTAATTTAGGTGTGTGTGTGTGTGTGTGTGTGTGTGTGTGTGTGTGTGTGTGTGTGTGTGAGTGAGTGTGTGTGTGTGTGTGTGTG
>JAODLI010015936.1:0-23657 GCA_027575585.1 Percopsis omiscomaycus | reverse complement strand
AGAGAGAGAGAGAGAGAGAGAGAGAGAGAGCTGGAGAGGGAGAGGATCAGATTCAGCCACTACCAATAATGGTTTCTTCCTCTACAGAGTCCCCACGCGCTCAGAGATGACATCACCGGAGTTTCCCCATTCAGGGAGAAGTCCTTTTAAGAGACAGTTTTCTGAGTATCAATCAATCATTCAGAGTGCAATACACTACGATCACTCGACGCTCCGACTCACCTGTGAGTTCCTTGCATAGCTTTTGCCCTAAAACAAACACAGCGGCTGTGGGAGATAACTTTTTCTTGGCTACCAAAGAGAGATTTTCTATTTTGCCACAATGGAAGGTGATTGCAGAGTTATCATAGAGCAAGGCCCTGTCACGGCACAGGTGGAGCCTGAGCTGACAAAACAGTCCGGACGCACTTATGGGTCTATGTGGATCGGAGCGGTGCTGGCCATCGCTCTCTGCTTCTCTGCAGCGGTGTTCTTAACTTGGCACAACAAGGTAAGGGGTCAGGAATGTTCAAGGTGTTATTATTAGGATTTAAAATACTCAAGAAGTGAATGAGTTGTCGGGTTTTCTTTTGAGCAGCCATACTTACTTGTCGTTCCCTCTCTTTTTTTCTTCTTCGGTTCAGAACCAAGATCACCCCCAAACGGCTGATGGTAAGGAAGCACTTTTAAGCGTTTTTAAGAGTGGAGATACTTGACTAATGCTCCGATATGCATTCAGACTGCGTAAACAGCAGTCAGAGCACTGCAGCTGCTTTGGTGCTAGTTTGTAATGGTCTTTCCTCCTTTCTTCAGATCTCCGCCACACACTGAGACAGATCTCTGGGAACGCACGGGCCGCCATTCATTTAGAAGGTACGGAATGATGAAAGAAAGGCACTGTAAAGGTTTCCTTGCAAGAAGTCAGTTCCAGACGTTTTGTACACCAGCGGAACCTATTTGTGAACCTCTTGTCTCTTTCCTTCGCCAATAGGTGTACACAATGAGAGCCTGAAGACCTCAGCGGAGTGGTTGCAGGGAGTCAACCAGTACCACTCCCAGGGAGGACTTGAACTCGAAGACAACGAGATCGTGATCCCCAGGCATGGCCTGTATTTCGTTTACAGTCAGGCCTCCTTCCGTGTCAGCTGTGACCTGGACAAAGATGCCATCGGGGCCGTCAAGCAGTTGGTCCACCTCAGCCACACCGTGAAGCGCTATTCCTCATCCTACTCTAGCAATAGAAGTATGAAGAGGTACGAGACCATCCTCCACTCAGTCCGCACCGCCTGCGAGAAGACAGCCAGCACTGACCACGAAGAGGGGGGGAAATGGTTCAGCTCCGTGTACATGGGAGCTGTTTTTAACCTGCGTAAAGGAGACAGGCTGCAGACACGGATGGAGAGGCCCGAGGAACTGGATGAAAACCCCGGGAACACCTTCTTTGGTGCGTTTGCCCTTTAAGAGAGCACAGGAAAGGTCCTGCACATGAGCGATTGTGACATTGTGATACGTTTACAAGTCAGATCATGGGGGGTTGAAACGGATGCTTTCTGCTACATGGCAGGAAGTGCACTTTACGATTTTAACTGTAACAGTTAATTCACAGGTTCCTTGTATGGTAAGGTGCTACAACAGAAATATCTGAGTCTACTCTAGTAATTTTATTCTGTACTATCTTGTTCCAGTACCATTTTATGTATTACACTGCACAATCTGCACTGTCGTTGAAAAACAATTAATGTATTAGTTAAAATTGTATGCCGCTACAGCTGACAACTGAGGCTTCTTGAGGAGCCGATATGATAAATCCTTATTTGTATCAAATTAACAACTTATTAATGTATACTTTCTATTTATTTATTTATGTATTTATTTATTTATTTATTATAATTACCTATTTATTGTCCTGGCTGCCATGATTGTTGGATGTTTTCTCATGTGTTTTATGCAGTATTTATTATGTTATTTATTCAAATGCGTGTTTTAAATGATTATTTAATGTAATTTTTTAAGGAAAATGTTGGAGGTTGCTGTACAGTCTGAGTATATATAAATAAAAGAAAAAATAGACAATGTTTAAATGAAATGGTATATGTTCAATATGTCCAAAAGGTGGTAATCAAGACATTGCACAATAATTTGTCAATGTATCCTATGATTGTCTTCTTCTTTCATGAAAAAGAGGAGGAGAGACAAGAAAAGACCCATTTATAAACTCTATAAATAGGACGGTACCTTAGTGTGAAACCTTTGTGGTTCACTAAAGATTATTGAGGTCACCATTAGGCAGGCAAATAAAACAAAGTTAATGTAACTTAGTGCAAACTAGTCACAGAAGCATTTTGTAGGTTTTAAGTATGGGTTGGAAAGTCTTGTAAATAGGTAAATCCTAGGTAGGTAAAGACTCACTCAATATGACTTTAATGTAATACATTAATATTAAATATGTTTAACCTACATTTACAATGTAAACCTGAGTGGGCAGGTTTATATTAATAGCAACATTTTGACAACAGCTACTAGAGTTTTGCGGAATAGGAAGTCCCGGTTTGCCATGAGTGTTGCCACACCCCCTTTCCTCCCACATGATACACACCTCGCCTCCACAGGTTATAAGGAAAAAAACCCTGGAAAACCCACAAGTCAAACCCTGGAAACCCCACAAGATTAGGCTCACTGACACCAGCAGCAGAAACACCTCTAGTGGCCGAAGTATATCTTCTTTCTAAACCAGTCAACCAGTATTTACACTGTAAATACGCATGTAACTTCAGTTTAAAAACACACAGATACTCGGAGTAAAAAGAAACAATTACTTTTATTAACCATTCCTGCATTTTCAAATAACCTCCAATATCATTGAATTATTATTTAGCATACAGAAATATATTTCCAATACTGTACCACACAAAATACAGTTGGTATACACATGTGCACGGAAGGATATACAATACATCCTCCACAGTTAACATTATTTACAGCAACAGTGTAATGAATACCCTCATCAACATCACTGGCATCTTCAATGTTTTAAGACTAAACAGTCAGAAATGCATAGACAAACAAAACAAACGTACAATATTTACAGATGATCACCGTACTGTACAAGTTTGTCATGTTTAATACATCGTCACTTCATAAGAACTATTCAAACATTCATAAGTGCTTACGGCAATGCAAATTATTCACAGTAATGGATGAAAAGGCAAGGCCAATCTCAGGCCTCGAGCAGAGATCATACAAGCAGTAACCTAGTTCCGTGGGAGTTTATTTCGATGAAAGAGGTGTTTATGTCAACGTATGTTAAGATAAAATAAAACAAATATGAAGTCCAACTGAAATATCTCCATCCCAATAGACAAGGCAAAGGCCAACAGTGTAATTTTAGGTACTTGAAGATTACACGAGACTCCCACGTTCTGTGGGAGGTTTTTGGGGAAGTGTATGTTTCTGTTTGAAATACCATGAAAGTCCAAAAGTAAACAAGCTTAATTTCTGAAGCTGGGTCTAGAAAAGCAGAACAGTGAAAGTAGGTAAAAGGCAGTATAAAAAGGGAAGCTGAATGGCGACGAGTTAATCTCATGTCAAAAACGAGCATGTGCCTTTTCCATGACAATTTCGGCAGCACGCAAAAAAAGCAGCACGTGTGCAGTGAGCTGTTGTTAAATCCATTTGAATGTTAAAATTAATGCGCCCTGAAGAGGCGTCAGAGAGGTTTCGTGAGGTGCTATTTACTAAACTCAATTACTCTGAGAGGGATTAAACCTGAAGCTTTTAGCAGGAGAGCTCGACAGAAGCAGGAAAATCAATGACATATTTTTGTACCTCTGGGTGGTCTGCAGCTTTACAGGAAACACTGTGGTTGCTGATTCATTGGGACAGCTGTTGCTCTGCACTGCAGCATTCCCCTTCAGAAAAGATGCGCACAATTGTATTGGATCTCTGCTGTCTGACCGACTTTACCACCTAATAGGTCGCTGGGGCCTCAAACCGCACAAACCAACAACAACAAAAAACATTTTAATTGATGCTTTTAGACTCATGCAATTATCACTCCTCCGTCATTGCCACAACCAAAACACTACTTCTAACTAATAAATGAGAAAGGCTCTCTCGAATATGCAGCTGGAATTCAGCCCTTAAATTGCAATGCCAAAGCTGTTTCTAGTGTAGGGAACTCTGGAGCACGAGTGGACACTGTTTAGCCACAGCAGTCTCTTTAAACAGAGATTAAAAACATTTTACAAAAGCTCAACCAAGAAGAGCTAACATGGACAAATCCATATTGTGGCATATAAATCCAGGGACTATAGGTCAGCCAACTGGCATACTTTATAACACACAATCTCCCCTTTTAGAAAGCCTCCTACTACAGGACATAATGACCACCCACACATATTAGGAAGCCATATGGTAAACAATGAAAACAATTAATACTTTGCTGTGTCACCAAAATCTCTTTGTTTTCTCTCAAGCTCTGATGAATATCTTCTTTGTAATCCCAGATGAATCTGCCAGAAGTCCCTGGTGGGGACAGTCGCAGAGTTATATAATTAACTTGCAACCTGTACATATCCATTGTATGTGGTACTATATCTCATATATATATATCTTTCAGTAGTCCAGAATGTCTGTGTCGTCTTAAGCCAGGGCCGGCTAGTAGCATCCACACTGGATGTGCTTTGATGTACACACAAACCACTGATTTTATTTTTTATTTTAACACATGTTCATAACACGTCCACCCTCACTGCTCGCACACTACCCCTCACTCGCCCATACGTACAGATCTTCCCTCATTTGTAGAGTAGCTGTAGGCGGCTAGCATG
Organism: Percopsis omiscomaycus; assembly: GCA_027575585.1. NCBI lineage: Eukaryota > Metazoa > Chordata > Actinopteri > Percopsiformes > Percopsidae > Percopsis > Percopsis omiscomaycus. The sequence goes on along the minus strand of JAODLI010015936.1, from coordinate 18,849 downwards.
GCAGTTGTTGCGGCTAATCTTGCCATCAGGATGGTAGAGGTTGGAGGAGTTGGAGAAGGAGGCGGGAAGCGTGTGGTTGTCAGAGGAAGGGAGCGGGTATCCTGGAGGGGGGACCAGGGATTTGGGGTCACTTTGTAGGGTGGGGAGATGAGAGGAGCTGTGGTTTTGGTTGGCAGCGGATTGTGGCCTCCGTGAGCGAAGAGCTTGTCTCTCAGACAGCTGGTTCCTTAGTTCTGAAACCCTCTCTTCTTTCTGCACAAACCAAATGCAAAGAAAGGCTTACTTCCTGTTTCAATACAGTCTGCAGTCCAATAGAAACAAAAAAATTTAAAAAATGTCTCCCCGAGAAAGAAAGCTCATACACACACAGAAACCAGAACATGTGTGTTGATAAAAGAAAATTAAAGTGAAAGATTATAGAAAGTGATTCTATCTCAATAGCTTTCAGTTAATAAATTAGATTAGGAAGGCATGACCTTTGGTGTATCACAATATACTACAATATGTATTACTATGAGCTAACATTAGATAAAATGTCTATCTCCATACCTCCTGTAAAAATCCCTCCAAAGTTATAGACATATGTCGGTCTTGTCAGGAGGGATACAAAATAAAATAAAAAAATAAAATAAAAAATAAAAAATAAATAAATTACAAATATTGAAAATAAGATTATAGTTTTCCTAATTTTATAAGAAAGTTTAAGGGAAAAAAAGTTAATTGGCTAAGAGATTGGCCTATCACAGAGCAGCCCTGGAATCCAGGCCTGGGATTTAAACTGCCAAAGGGATAGTGGCTGCGTCTTAAATTGACCACTAGTTGAGTAACCGGGGAATCAGATATTTTGTAGCATGTGAATCTAGAATAGAAGCTAGTGCACTGGAACATTCATTCCCTTAAGAGTATCCCACAGTCCACTGCTAAAGGAATTTTCCCACCAAAATCAAACATGGTGCACAAATAACTGAATATTCAGTATCTATAACTGTGTATAAGTTATTGATTGCCAGACCTCTGGTCTAAGAGAGTGTTCTGACTTGGGAATTGACCTGACAGGACGTGGTCTCACCTCCTGAATGATCTTCTGGAGCTCCTTGTTCTCGCGCTCCAACTGTCGGGACTTCTCCTCGTCGTTGTTGTTGGTGGACGAGCCGGTCTTCACTGCCTCCTGGGCGTCAGACTGCCACTCCCCCCGGGTGATCAGCCTTCGCATCTACACAACATCACAGCGAAGACTATTTCAGTCACCGGCATGCTGATGCCTGCTCATCATTACTACTTATTGTAAGTTGCTTTGGATAAAAGTGTCTGCTATATACAGTATATAGAATATATACAGCTCTGGAAAGAATTAGGAGACCACAGCACTTATATAATAATATAATATAATAATATAAATGTAAAAATATTTAAAAATATAAATATAAATAAAATGTTATGAATAGTAAAACCAGATAAACTGAAAATTATGCAATGGTCTCTTCATTTTTTCCAGAGCTGTATATACAGTATATAACCTAAGAGACACAGTATATGTACATTTACAAACTATTTAAATTCAATATATTAAACTGTGTCTTTTAGTTCTTGTTTTGTGGGCTAGTCTGAGTCTAGTGACAGACAATTTCCAAAACACTTCTGGGGTAGGATTATACTGAAACTGTGTCCTCAATTGTTTGCCCATTACCTTGGGGACAAACAGCACCACCAAGGTGATGTAGGCAGAAAAGACGACAGCCAGCGAGGCAAAGGCGAAGGACGCATCCTGCTGAGAGGAAAGGATCATCGTAACGGGAGCTGTGATCAGACACAGAACCTGGGAGAGGGGGAGAGACAGGGGGGGCATAATTTATCAAGCAATATAATCAAAGCTTTAGGGAGTTTGACTTGTTGGCTGATGCAATGTAAATACCCAGTGTATGTTGTTCAATTTAACTTGGTTAAATGTCATATACATTCAACTTGTACTGTATGGTTGTCTGGAGATTTTAATAAATCATAAATATAATAATAATATTTTATTTTACCTGAACATAACAGAGCTAAGACAGCAGGGCCGCCTTATTTAAGTTTAAGGCCGTCTGTAAAATTGGCACACATGACCGCAATGCATCTTTATTATAAAAACAGAGTTTGACCTGCGTGTGCATGGGCACAAGCTTCCGGAGAGGGGCTGACACAGAAATGAGAAATCCCAGAGGCCACAATAACAAACTACATGGATGAATGAATATACAGTATGTTATCTCCACAACCACATGAACACACCCATGGGGTCAAATTTAGGATAGATGTAGTTGAAAATGTTTATTTGTATGTATGTTTAAGTTAACAACAAAAAACAAAGTTTTGACCATTCATCAACAGACGATGAAGGCTTTAGGAAGTGGGTTCATTTTTGTCAAAGATAATGTGTACTATGTAGCCTGTTCTCAGTTCCTAAAACAGTGCGACTGAGTCTCGGGGCGTTTGTGGGTGTTCTGCTTTTTCTTACATATTTTTGAGGCAGCGCAATTATGTTCATGATGTGTGAACGTGCTACCAATTTCCCACTAACCAGGATTAATCTACATACAAGTCCCTTGAGCATATGTTGAGTGCTCACTACACCCTACACCTTACTAGAAACCAGTTTTGTTGTAAATGGTTCAGAGTAATTACTTCATGGTATTGTTGAGATCCTGAAACAAGCCCATATTGCAAGCACAGAAGGAAATGGAATAAACGCTAGAAGAATGTAAATTTCGTTGTGACTTGATGGATTTGGCATTGTTTTGTCTTTGTAGCATTTGTGCCAAGAAAGCGCAGCTGAACTGTATTGAAATGAGAACTGAGTCAAGATGAAGCAAAGAAGGTTTTGAAACGAAAGTGAGAGGGCAGAGATTGAGGTAGAGGCTAAATGGAAACGGGTTGAGTGGCATAAGCTGGGGGTTGGATGTAGATTCATATCGATCGAGTGTCACTCATCTCCAAAAACCTAAAGACCCCCGCCCCCGGTGAAAAGTCTGCAGCCCTATTTTCTTCTGTCGGCTCATTGCTTAGCCAGACAGATCCTCACACAATCCTGGCTCTCATTCGCACGCTCTCTCTCTCTCTCTCTCTCTCTCTCTATACCGTTCCTCAACTTCCCATCCCTCGTCAAGTGAGAAATACAATTTCCGCACGCTCGTCATTTCGGGGCGGAATCCGCTAAGATATAATTATGTTTTAATTAACCTTCGACAAGTTTTGTTCCAAACTGAGCAGGTGGGCCCCCTTTTTTATCCCACTCATGTATTTCAGCTCACAAATAGATCCCAGGGGTGTAATGATGTCAGCAGATGTGCGCGGCGAGGTCAGTCTCATTAGTCTGACAGGCAGACGGGCGACGCTGGGCCGCGACTCGGCACCATAGACTGCTCGGCACACACACACACACACACACACACACGCCCGCGCTCACACACACTCACACAAACCAGGAGGAAAAGAGCACAGAGCAACAAACAACAAGCAAGTTCTTCCCTGAACTCACCTAAATTGGGTTCAGCGCAAGATGGATAATCCTCAGAGAGGAATAAAAATAAACAAAACGGTAAATCCTCACAAATTGAAACTTCAGTTGATTATAACATGCCGGTCCGGCTTGTTTTGAGTAAAAAAAGGAGGATTGGTGTTTCAGAAAAAGACCTTTGTCCTTTGAACTGCTGCACTTACGGAAGCAAAATAGAGTCTGACTGTGGCCAGACAGTGTGATGGGATGACACTTAAGGGAAGAATGTCCATATTCACTCACAAGGGACCAGAGATTTAATCCATGGATGGACTTTGTTACCCGTCAAACTACAACTGCTTACTTCCACTTAGGCCACTTAGGCACTAAAGTGTGTATTCATTTAGATGCACACAGATACACACACACACACACACCAGCGTAAGGGTAAGAGAAACACACACATGCACAACACACACCAGCAGCAATGCCAAGAGACACACACACACACACACACATACAGACACACTCTGTGGGACTCACGGCGACGTTGTAGATGGCCATGCCTACAGCGCGGTGGTCGTTAATTTTCTCAGTGGAGACAGATTTGGTCTCGTAGGCCAAAAAAATCCCGAGCAACAGTAGCAGACCTTTGTAGCCGTACACCACACCTGGAGCGCAGACAGGAAAGTGAGATGAAGCACAATCATCATTCATCTCCACCACACCAGCTCACATGGTCTCTTTATTTATTTAATTTATAAAACAGCAGTCAGTTATAAAACATCATTACAACAGCCTTTGACACAGTTTTACTACAAACACGTCATTTAAACCAGGCAGAACAACACATCATAGTATAAAAAGTATAAAAATAAATAAAAGGCTAGTGTGTATTCTTATGTAGGCCACTAGAGGCAGAGCAGTGAAAAGATGGGTCCCAGTACTGCTCACAGCCTTATGAAGCATTTCCATGACCAATTCTGCATTTCCACTGTAAGTACTTCCTCCAAAAAAGACAGATTTCCGGAAATATGGAAATACCCAATACACAATGGGAGCTTTTGAAAACATTTATGAAATTGCATAATGATACTACATCACTTTAAAGGAATGCTTGACCCAAAAACCATAATTAGTGTAAAAATTACTTAACCCACAAAGCCTAAAATGCTGGAAGAAAAAAGGTTGTATTCCCTTCATGAATCTTTCTGATAGTGTGATAGTGATCAACTATGAGGGGTGAGTAACTGATACTGGTCAAGGATTTCATTAAGCTTTATTCAAGAACAACAATGACTAAAGTATTACACTTCTATTCATAATAGAAGTGTTTAGTGCTGAATTATTTAATTCATGTTTAGACATGAAAAAGAAAAAGGTAGTGTAATAACTTTGAGGAATTTGTCTTGCAGTAAAGGTGTCTGTAGCCCATAACATCAAATATTTAAAGAGATTTTAATGGCTTTAAAGTTCCCTGAGCACTTAAAGTTTTACTTTTAAAGGAGAGAAAAAGTAGAGGAGAGACAGAGAGAAAGAGAGACAGAGAGACAGGGAAACAGGGAGACAGAGAGACAGAGAGACAGGGAGACAGGGAGACAGAGAGACAGAGAGACAGAGAGACAGACAGAGAGACAGATGGAGAGAGACAAAGAGCACTCTCTCTCACCCAGCCAGGTGTTCATCTTCTCTGAGCTGCAGTGCTCCAGCAGGGGCTGAATCAAAACATCCAGGTCTGCTTTGGGAGCTTCTCGGGTGAACTTCTACACACACACACGAAACACACACACAAAACACACACACACACACACACACACAGAAACAATGCCCCACACATTCAAAATGTCATTGCATCAAATGCATTGTAAACACTATAGCTATAGCTATAAAGAACATTTGATTTAAAGGTCCCCTGTCTGTTTCATTTTGTGGTTGGTTGTGTGGTCGGAAGGGACCTGGAAGGGCTGGAATCATTTTGAAAGTGAACATGTGATTTAGCCAAAATTGTCCAAGGCGAATGTCACCCTCACTCTCCAAGTAAATGGAGGGTGAACTAGAACATCTTTACACCCATAGGGTCAACTATAAGCTAGATTGAGGTGAAAATCGTACTTCAGTACACCTTTGAAGGCATCACCACTCTTTTTCATTAATGCATTCTGATTTGTTTTTCATTATCTTGTACGGCCGGTGTGTGCCGGGAAAAGCTGAGCCCCACGAGGCTTTGTGTGTGTGTGTGTGTGTGTGTGTGCAAAAAATGGATTACTACTCTTTAAGTATTCTATCTGTCTAATTCTCTCACTCTTGTGTCCTTGCTTCAATACTCTTTTTAACCTCCAACACTCTCTCTCTCCCTCTCTCTCTCTCTCCCTCTCTCCGTCTGTCCGTCGGTCGGACGTTAAACGGCAGAGACAGGCAGAGCGTTCTCATCACACCGCCGTGAGCACACCAAAGCGCTAATGTGCCCTTTCCTTCCCCTCTCTTCCTCCTCTCCTCTTGCACTCCTCCTCCTCCTCCTCCTCTCCCCCACACCTCTCCCCCTTGCTCCTGGTAATTGGTTTGCTCCCGGGTTGACGTGGGGAGCTGAGAAGTGTGGGTGGGGAGGCAAGGGAGAGACGTCAGTAGGCTGACAGCAGAGGAGGTGCGGAGGAGCAGACAAACAGAAAAAGACTACAAATAAGAAACAATTGTGCTCTCCGGGAGGTCTAGCTGACTGACCGTCTCGTGAAACGCAGGAGTGTACCGTGCAGTGTTTAATACTCATACAGGAAATGGAAAGACAGCGAGGGGAGATCATGGTGGTCTTAAAAGCCATGTCCCTCAACCGCCGTTTTTGCTTTTGAAACATTTCAATATCAACAGTCAATATCAACACCCCCTCCACACCAGGATTGGGATACTATATAGCTAAAGGCTATAATCCACCAAGCGCTTATGTGCCCTTTCCTTCCCCTCTCTTCCTCCTCTCCGGTGAGTATCTTCACTTAACAGAACCGTCTGCCAGTCTTGTTGGTGGTCCGCAAGAACAGCGGTCCACAATTCAACATGCAATTTATGGACTCGAGCGTTTGACTGGCCGGCTGTTGGCTCACTTTGTCTCCCCTCTCAGCTGAACTTGAGAGCAGATCAAACTGTTCACATGGACTTACCTGGTTGGACTGGACCATGATCATTGCGGGGGGTTCCTGTCATCTCTCCCATCACCTCCCACCCTGTCTCTCCCTCTCCCCCTCCTACTCCTCCTCCTCTTCCTCTTGCTCTTGCTCCTCATATTTCTCTCCTGACTGACTGAGCTTTTGATTTCAAAGCCCAGCACTGGAAAACTAACCTGCCACAGAATTTGGGGTTTTAACAATACTTTGCTACGCAATTAAACCCTCTGCACTTGTCATGTACTACATTTTGTCATTATGAGACTGCCACAATGCATGTGACAAAACATCAGTCAGAGCAAATGAGGGGAAATTAACCAAATACAATACCGTCACAGCTTCTTACTCCCACAGAGCACAAAAGCACAGAAAAAAATAATGTAACTTCAGCTAAATTACATCTGAAATATGTACTGATTGGCATCAGACATTAAACATAACCCAGTAACAATTCTCTGAAGGATGTTATAGACCCTCTCATAGAATCCCCACTGAGACCCTCCGGGGTTCTACAGGGCTTCCATTGAAACTGACTAGTATTCTTGTATTCTTGTTTCAAGTTATTATTGTTAAAAACGACAATATATTCAAAAAACGCTATTGTAGCAGGCATTATTAGAACAAAATAGCAGATATCCTGCAGCCACATAACAGCAGCAGTGCTGTGCAAGTTATGAGCTGGTTACCTTCCGTCAGTTAATGAAATGGCTTGCCTAGGTGTTTCAATGTCTTGCCAGTTAGCTTTTAGCTAACTGATGAAATGTACCTGTCATGTTTGCTATGTGATGTCACCCACTTTGTACTGTTTCCAGTAGTTTGCAGCTTCAGAATGCAGTCGCATACAGTATACTGTGTGCGTAGTGGATTTCTTAATGTTTTAATTGTTTCTAATTTTCTGTAGTGAACTTATTTAATTTGGTCACCTGCGGTCTGCATACATAATATGCATACAATAGTACAAATGACTAATAATTACTAATAGTTAAATCAAGTTATTTAAAAATTTTGCTGTTTCTTTTTTAACCTTTGTCGATGTTTTGACTTGTTATAAGTCAATGGGCATATGAGGTATGTGTGATGGGCAACATTATACAAAAGAAAAAATGGTTTTGAATTCAGCTGCAATGAATTGAATTGGGATGAAAAGAACAGTTCTTAAAACAAATTCATGTGACACAAATTGAAGGTTGGGCTGGATTATGCTGAGGGAATTTAGTCGAACTGAAATTGATTTCAAATTAAGAACAGAACGGGATGGGAAGAAGGAGCGTTACAATCTCTAGAGCCTGTTTTCCTCTTTTTATCTCTGCTGTTGTGTCTGTTGTATTTCTGACAGCAAACAGCACCAGAGACTGTGGGCGCTGCATGATAAAACCTGCCACAGAAAGAAATACTGAGAGATAATGTACCAAACTTCTGTGACAGGATTTTCGTGACAGCTCTGCACGTTGCGGAATGAAATGCAGACTTTAAGAACATCACATTTTGGCTGGAGATTTAAAAGGTTGTATTTTTTGGTTTTGTTTTGTCCATCACAAAACAAGTGACATGTGTTCTCTGTATCGGCAAACACTGGATATACTTCACGCTGTCAGAAGGTAAAAATGGTTCTTTGCAATATTTTGTGAGAATGTAGGCCTATCAAGTATTAACATACATTATTATTTGGTTAGATATAATAATTAGTATTTTTCATGCTAGTTTGTATGGAAACCGGAGGAGATATTAAGGCTTGAGGTCTGAAATGTCCTGGGGGGTGTGGGCGTCGTCCTCACCTCCTTTCTTCAACTCTTTTCCTCAGTATTTCTTGCCATAATCCCGCCATCAGCCTCTCACTACCCCGTCTTTCCTTTCATCTTCTCTCCCTCTATCTTCTCCTTCCTCTTTCATTCAAACATACGGTATACTTTCTCTCTCTCTCACCATCTGTCCCCAGGCCAGGCCAGTAATGAGAGGAAGTGGAGTAAATGTTTGATGAGTGAGTTTTAATTTTTCAGCGGGTAATAGTTGTGTAATCACAAGACGATGCTTTGAAATATTGATCTGAGGGGCCAAGAGGGAGGGCGGGGTGGGGGAAGAATGCTGAGAGATGTACAGAAAGGGTAGACGAGTGAGAGGGTGGAGAGAAAATGAGAGCGGAGGGTAGGCCGTTTTTTCAGAAGGGAATGAAATGGCTTCAACTTGATGCGAAATTAATGACTAGTGGAAAATGACTGCAAATGATTTAGCAGGAAAAAAGCTTATTTGCTTGTGGGGAAAGCTGACTTTGGGTTGTGGAAAAATAGAGTGCATCAGCACAAACAATAAACCAATGCCAAACAGCAATCCCTGTTAGCTAGTCAACTAGTTATTAGCTGACAAATCAATAACAAACAAACCAGGAGTATCGCTTTGACACTGAGGACTGTACATTTTGCTTAAATGTTAGTTTTTTTAAAAGCTTATCGTATCAGTATCGCTGGAGCATTTTAGAAAAGTTTTGATAAAACACAAATGAGAGCAATTTTAGCAGCCAATGATTTCATGATGTTGTAGTCAGGTAAGTCAAGTAAGTCTTGCTCATGTGAATTTAAAGTGACTCACAATGTTATGAAAACTGTCCCATAATATTATATTGACACGGACAGAAAATGTTTGTGTTTGTATTCACACTATGTTCTATTAGTAGCAGTTTATATGGTGCGTAGTTGTTTTGAAAAGAGTATTTATTATTGAGCTGGCATTTTGAATGCCCACACATGTTATTAATTAAGCTCACGCTGTTTTTGTCAATCAAGCTCTCTGATTGGTTAATTCAGATGACATTTCCAATATTGACTAAACCCACATTATTGGGAAGCTTGTGTCAAAGCTTGTGTAAAATAATAAATAAACCAATTTGAGAAGACAATATGTGAACTAGGATGTTAATGCTGCATTATGGGTGAAGCTATATTTACTTACATACAAACACTCTCTGTCACTTTTAGGTTTTAGTTTTGTGACAGATGTGAAAGAGAGTGACTCCGTAATTGACATTTCATACCTTTATCCCATTTGGCCCCTTCAGCGTGAAGGCGAGAGCACAGGACGTACTGTAGAGAATGATTTTGACAACTTTTACCCCATACGGAGCTAAAAAGCCAGCTCCCTTTTTTGAGCCATTTTTTCTCAAAGATAATGGGAAATAGTTGGAATTGCAGAGAGAATGAGGGAACCGTTGACAGAATAATTTGTGATCTTTTGGGAAATGGTTTCCTATAGAAAACCCATGAGGGGTCATGAGGTGCTTTTTGGGGCTTGAGGGTTTCATGAGTAATACTAAAAGATCCAGTAACTGATGGCAGTTAGACATCCAGGCCAGGAAGTGATGTTGAGGGACATGCATTTCTAAAAACAGGCTTGGAATCACTCTAGACTGATCCCATGGCTGACCCACAAAACAAGACTATTTATCCTGTAATTTGAGTAATTATAGGTAACAGTGTGGAATAATATATCATCTAAATTTGATTTAATACTCTGCTACCATCGTACTACCAAGCTGCAACACCTTGGAAGTCTGATCTCTCTAGCCCGCCTGCATTACTGCTCACAGTCTAATACTGCCATCTAGTGGATGAAATATAATATCTCTGTACTGTTGCAATGTACAAATAAAGTTGGAATTCTGCTATATCGGCACCCCTGTAAGGAGAGTGATACTGTTATCTTGAAATATCAGCACTCATGGGTCGCCGCTTGTCAAATCAAATGACTTGACTGGAACTAAGTGTTGCTTAATGTGTTATGTACTACGTATTGTGTCATTTTAAGGATTGTGTCAGCTCAGCACGCATTGCATCCTAATAGTCCTGGAAAGATTGGACTCCTTCCTTTGTGGTCTCTTCACAATATTTCTTCCATTTCTATCCGTGTTTTTCCTGCATTCCTTGCAGGATTGGAGGTTAAGGTCAAGGGGGCGTCATTTATGTCGATATGAAACATGGGCCTGTACATTTGAGGCTGTATTTTGGTTAAGGGAAAGATAAAATAACCAATACATCTAAAGAACCACTCCAAAAAGGATCCAAAAGTAGATGTATTCTAATTCTATCGTTCTAGTTGTACAGTGGCGGTTGATTACAGTTATTGCTGAGGCTATATTTACTCCCGATGATGTTTCATATTTTCATGGTTATTGTTGTCATTGTAAGTGAGAACATTTCTCTAGTCAATCAAGATTATCTCAGGGAAAACAAATGTGCTGGCTGGAGAACAGTGTTGTAACCAAGATACTGCATAATGCAATGACAGATCGAGGTTCTTAATATGCAGCAAACTGATCCATTTAGCGGGCTACTGTTTCCATAGTACTTTTTGAGAAATGTAGCGCAGCGCTATCAGGACAGCTGGCAGGCCCACAAACATAGCCTGGTTACTAAACACGGAAATTCCATAGGGTCTGGTACAATGGGTAGAGACTACAAATGGGTCACAGGCCCATTTGTAGCAGATCCCTGAGTTACATTGAAAACATTATATTTTAATGAGCCTAGATGTCTGCATTACAGAAGTTGTCATGTTTGTTTCTCAATGTGTAGCACCATAGATATGAGCTCTTTTAGATTGTCCTCCCAGCTCCCAGCTGTTCAATATCAACAGTCATCACACCACATTCTAGTCTGCAGAGAGCCAGCTGGAGAGGACATAAGATACGAGTAGGCTAGTTAGCTTTAATCCACTGGATAATAAACTATTTCTTCTAGCGCTATTTCATTGGTATCTTTGGAATGACAGTTTAAATCTATTTCTATTATAGAAATAAATGTTGATGCTGCTATCATTGACTGAAGCAATGATTCAGCCTATAGACACCTTTTATTTCAAAATTCTCAATTTTTATAATCTGGTGCTGAGGGTGACATTTGTGGAAAATTATCAGCAAAAGGCACACAGCACAGATATGATATGGTGGCTTATTTGTATCCCAAATTGGAACATTTGCAATTGTACATTTAAACTGCAGAGATTCTTTAACCATGCTCCATGGATGCAAGTTTCTGCAGGTTTTTATTCCAACCAAACACTACACCAGCTAATTTCACTCATTAGAGAGTCCCTCTCTGGTTGGAGATGTGTCTAATCAGTAAAATGAGCCCATGTAGTGTTTAGCTGGGATCAAACCGTGCTGAGTCTTGGGGCTTGAGGCACATGGCTTGAGAACCACTACTTCCCTGCTGCTTCGCAGTGCCAATTGGCAATTACATGTTGGGCCTGGAGACTGATGATGGAGCTATTGTATGTGTATTCCAGCCCAGTCCAGTCAGTGCCTGCACTGTTTAAGAGCCGCCCTCATTAAAATCAATCTAATGCATTAGCATGAGCTTTTTGATGCGTCAAAACATACTAATGGCTCCGATCTATGAGGAGAGCCTATACAGGAAATGGAATTAACTACATTCAGTGCACTGTTTGACTGGTTTGTGTATGCATGTCAATCTAGCCATAGTATAATTTATTATAGGCTTGCAGTCAGCTAGGATGGCTTAACTTCCCACTGTGTGAGTTTGTGTTGTCTTTTTCCTTTATTTGGATCAGAGAATTCCATATACTGACTGAAGCAAAAACTGAACCAAATCAATTCCCGTTTTGTAAAGGCTTCCACTGCATCCAACCCGATAAATGCCCTCACATCATACTGTAAGTAACACGAACGTACACGAATGTACACACATTTACACAGACGATGGCCTAATGTGTGCCTGCTTGGCAGTAGAATTTATTTCATGCCTCCATCGTTATGGAACAAATATTTTCATCATAAACACACATCATGAAAAACACACAACAAATAGCAAATAAAATAACAAACATGAAGACATCATTTTTACTGTGTAAATTGCTATTATGTCACAGGCCAACAGCCCATATTTTATGTAACAAAACTGTGTCATTTGATTTCAAACAGCCCCATTCCTGAGGGTTTTCTCTGTAGATACAAGCCAACAAATTCTCGATCACATCAAATGGACCTTTCCTTTCATTTAGTGAAACAGCGCTGTAGCTACCTATATCAAAGGGAGAAATAATATCCCTATAGGGTTCCTGTATTGCAGGAAACAGAATCAAACTAAACCAGGCTTATTAGCTGATGAGCCAAGCATAGGTGGTGATGATAATATAATTGTAGTATAACTCCTGATCCCATAGGCTTTCACTACAGAGAGCATTAGCCAATGAACACTCTTTCCAAGAAGATCTCTGTATTTGTGTGTGTGTGTGTGTCTAGTGTAATAATATTTAAATCTATATTAGAGGAATGCTTGGAGAGTGTAATTATTTCCCTGTTTGATTGTCCCATTTAAATGGTAATGAAAAGCGGGGTTTCCTTCAGGGAATGTGTACATATGAATATAGCGTACTGGGGTCATGTAGAGAATCATTTGTCACTGTCTTATTCATTTCTCAATCTTTCAATCAGTTTCAGTATGACTTGTTAAAAGAAATACTGCGTTGACACTACGATGTGTCATGGAAACAAAATGTCTTCATGACATGTAGTGTGATATACTGTAGTAGGAACATGTACGTGTATTGGCATTGTGATGCTGACACACACTACACACCGAAAAGATGATCTAGCAATCAACAGCACAATTGAAGATTCTGAACTATTCCTTTAAGATAATGTGTAGTGAACAGATGGCTTCGTTAGCTCGCTACGTAGCTGCTAACTCTGTTTTTTCCCCGGAGATTCCATCATCTGTGTAAATAAACCGAACACACACCTTATGGTATTGTGCTGCTGTGAAAGTGGTTTTAATGTGATATAACTGATTGTTTTCCCAAAGGGGGATTTCTCTTTTCACCCTCTGGTTAGCGAGCAGCGCTGCTGCGTTGCCTGTCTCTCGCTGTGCCACGGGACTGCGATGCATTCCAAAGAACAAATCGTTCTTAAACCAATTTCATTTCTTTGATCCGATCATTACTCGATTAGACCTACCAAATCGGCTATGTTATTTATTCAAAATGTTGACAAGGGTTTTAACGCCATGTTTCCTTGGTAACTAATTGAGGTGGATAGAGCTGATGTTGTATTATATATTTGCTGTGTTTTTGTCCCGATTAGCCAGACTGCTTTAATGAGAGACAATTTTGCAGGTGAGTGCAACCCCTACCTACATTACCTAGGCTAAACACACACACACACACACACACACACATATACAGAAGATCCCTCGGTAGTGAATTGAATTGATTCATGCCTGGCATATTGAATTTTGGCACCCTTTTTCAAGGTTTGAATTGAGTTAGTGTTTTGGAATCAATAGTCATATCACAGCCCGTGGAAGTGATTTCCAGCTTCATATTGGGTATCGCAACACGCCTACCCTTTACCTCTGTGCCACCGACATGATCTGGGCCCAAAGAAACACAACCTCACAGCTGATCTCTGACCTCTCGGACATTGCGCGCGCGCGCGTGCGTGCGTGTGTGTGTGTGCGTGCGTACATGTTTGTTTGTATGTGCGCTTGCCCACGAGTACTTGTGCATGTGTGTTTGTGTGAATAAATGAAACAGGTCCCAGGGAGGCTGGTTGGTGTTTAATAAAACATTGGGGCAGATGGTAGTCTGATCTAGGACGCAGAGTATGTGTCTGTGTGTGTGTGTCTGTGTGTAGGTGTGTGTGTGAGAGAGAGAGAAAGAGAGAGAAAGAGTCTATGTAGGATACAGTGACAGAGAGAAACCCTGATTAACTAAGACTGAATAGTGGGAAGTAAATATCTGACACTAACAGTGTCTCAACAGTCTGTGCAAAAGGGCGTCTCATCAACTTTAAGTATTTATGCAAATCAACTAATTATACAGTAAAAAGGCCAAAGTGTGTCATAGAACCAGAAACATCACACATGGGAACTTGTGTTGGGGTTGCTCTTGTTGCTTTAATTATGCATACTGATTGTGTCTCCCCCCCACCCGACAGAACAGAAGGTAAAAGCATTGTTGCACCTGTTTTTCTACTGCTTTTTGTGTGCATGTCAGACGACCATTTGCTCTAAGAAAACACATAATTACTATAGATTGTTAATGTGTTGTAGGTCTGAGGGAAGTAACAGTCACAATTCAGCCACCCCGCCCCCGCTCCCCGGCTTTCAGTCTGCACCAGGTCCCACAGGGTTTGATATCTTGCAGCTGTGCTGAATCTGTCTCAGCAACAGCACGAGAGCCACCCTGTCGTTCACTGAACGATTTATCCGCGGAAAGCAGGCATGGTGCGACGCTTTGACTGAGTGATTTAAAAGTGATGGTAAACTGCCGTGGCAAATTCATTTTCTGTTTGTGAGCATCAGTTTTTTCGGCAGCTCAAAATATTGCCGAGTTGCTGGTTGCAAGACTCTTCTACCAACCTATGAATGCTGAACGAATGATGAACAGGCATCACTCTGACTGCACGTACTAGTACAGCATCCCGTTGGTGTAGCAGAATACTACCATGCAGGAGTAATGGCTTTGGCCTTTAATTCTTTATCTAGAAATTATATAGCAATTTATTGTAGGACAAAACAGATAAAAGGCGATTGTGAAATGAATTATGAAATTATGTCAATTGCTTTGACTTTAAGGTGTTGAGTAACTGTGCTGTAGTGAAGTGGGGACCGCAGCCATCACCCCCACTATAGCAGAAGGATATTCCTTGGAAAACAGGACTAGACTGCTTATCAGCACGGCTTGACAGTTCCCTGCTATCCCCCCAACGCCAAAAGAGACATCCAACCTTTGATATTGAAGCCCCTTTTTTTCTAACCCCATTAGGAGGTCCAGTCGCCATGGTGACTTTATGGTCCCTGAGACCCTGACTCCTGTGATTCTTGCTTAAAAAGTAACCCAAACCCAGGTTTGGGCCATTTCTCAATATGCGTTCTTCTCTGTACTTGCATTGGACTAAGGTAGTCAAGTATCCCAGAATGCATTTCACACAGCATCGGCAAGTAGCGGGAGAAGACAATGGAAGATGAACAAACACATACAGTATATTATATTATGACTGTTGTTCTGTCAGCAAATTTAGTTTTTAGGATTTATAAGGCGAGAGAATAATCTTTCATATTTCGAATATGGGTCGGTGAATATAACAAATCTAGCTCTAGCCAGCAGCCCTCGTCAGCTAACCATCTAACCAGTTACCAGAGTGATTGGACGGCCAGTGTCCGCGGTTATACTGGGCGAATATTTTCAGTAAGATATAATTTTGGAAGAGTTCATGTTTCCTGGCAAATCAGATTGTGGATTAGGTTTAAAAAGGTATATTATTATTATAATATCATAGATAAGTTTTGAATAGTGTAATTGTCTTTATTCCTTTATTCTCAAGTGTACATGACTGTAAGTGTACACCAGAAAAACATACCCATAGAAGCAGTGTGACAAATGAATTAATATTTGTATGTTTTTATCCAGGGACAAATGGAAGAAAAGGGAAACCCGGTCCCTCATTGAGCGGCGCAGAGGGGAAGAGTTTACTATTGATGCAGGATTTTTCTCTGTGGCTCTGCAGGAGGAAGACTCCTGATTTGGCATCCATCGATGGCGCCAGCAGCACAGCGGAACGCCTCATGGCCAGCAAGGCGTACACAACCTGCCCCCACCTCCACCAGCTGTTCTGCTTTAGGGAAATGAATGACTCTGTGGAGGATGGTCATCATTCCCTCCACAACGTTGTGGACGAGTCTGCAGACTGTGGCAATTGGCTCTGCAAAAATGGCTGCAGTCGCCCTGTAGGAGGCTACGCAGGCAAGCCAGGAAATGGTGATCCGCACCTCAATTTCATGGCTCCATCCATGTGGCTTTTGCCGGGGTACCATTTGGAACCACATGTTGATACTGGCTCTGGATAGTCTGAAGGCTGGTTTCGGGTCTGCTTCAGAGAAGAACCTGGCCAGGATTGGCACATTGCTGTTTATCGGTGCATATCTTTGTGCCAGATTTAGCTCCTGAAATAAAATACTTTGTGGAATACTTTGTTAATCATGTGTCATGTAATTTTGAAGACTGAAGATTATCTATTTAATTTTGAATTTAATCTATTTATCGTCTAAACACTTATTTATTATTATTATTATTATTTATTTACTGTACTGTTATTGCAATCTGTTACTACTACAGGTTTACTGTATTGTGGACCTAACATGTCTTGTTTGTGTTCAGGTTTGTTTGGGAGCTTGACTGATATTGAGAGAGATAATGTTTGTGTTTCAGTAATGTGTAGTGATTGTTATAACTGTAAGACTTGTCAGACAACTATTTATGGCCATTGCTATGGAAGTTCTGTGGAATGTAGGTGAATTAATTTAATCTAAATAAGGGATCTTCAGTCAAACTAACAGTTAAATCATTTATTATATTTAGTATGAAACCTCTCATCACTTCCTTCCATTCTTAGCTTGACTCAGAAAGCAAACAAGAAGTAAACAATAATAGGAAAAAATTTAAGGTAGTTAGTTTGACAGTAGATTTAAGTACATTTACATTTTACAGCATTTAGCAGACGCTTTTATCCAAAGCGACTTACAATAAGTAGGCTAACTTTATACCATGTGTATGTTACAAGTCTGTTGATTAATCAAGTAATATTTAATTCAATATAGTGACAAACTGCTCTTTACCACCTTTTTTGTATTGTTTTGGATTATTCTATATTAAAATAATGAACAGATCAATCCAGTGTTTAGAGAAACGTGCCAGGCCAGAGAGGGCACGCCTCCTCTCTCTCCTCCTTCTCCGCATCCTGGCTCTTCTCGCCCAAATCTGCCTCCTCAATTGCACTGATTACTCCTTGGCTTCACGGCAAAGCATACCAGCGACCACCTTCCGATCAATTCTTCACGTTTTCTGGTTTTCTTCAGGTTTTCTTTTACTCAACTCCTCAAAACCTCAATCAGCAAACAAAACCACAATCACCATAAACTCCTACAATGATTCCCACCATTTGCACTTGAATATATAATATCGTATTCATATTTAAATTAATATCTTTTTAAACTAAAACTAAATGAAGGCAATTTGGTGTATTATATGTTATTTTATTGTAAATATCAGTTACAGTAAATGCAGATTGAGCGTACTGCATCCTCTCGTGACAAGTCCAAACTTCCAAAAACGGGAGTTCATAATGGGCATACTTCGTATTGAGAAATGGTCTTGGACAGAGAGCCCCACTCACCAGACCCAGGTTGCCATGGAAACCACACCCCATGACCTCCTGATAAGGTTTTGAAACTAAGCTTGTTAACTGGGACCCCAGATTTTCTTTCATCCCTGCAGTCACAACAGGTGTTGTTAGTAAAATAGATGAATTCATTAGTGAAGCAGCAACTTGCTACATGCATACCAAAGCCTTTGTGTTCTCATATTCACCAATTGAGATTGCCTGATTTTTTGAAATCCGGTTACAGTTGTCTGATCAACTGTAACCGGTTGTGTGTTATCCATGTTATACAGTTGTGTGTTATCCATGCATAAATATTCAATGTAGATTTGAGTGTGTGAAATAAACTTGTTATTGTTATAAAGCAGTCTTTTCTCTGTTGTTTCATGTACCAGACGACTAATTAACACTCACCACATTCAGATTTATTAGAGTGATAAAATTAAACGGATTTAAGTCTATATGCTAGCATGACTATACAATATTACGGCTATGATCAACTACAGTTGAGTACCATAATAAGCCATAATTTGGTTCCGTAAACCTACATTTACGGTGGTGCCCTGAGGAATTATTCATTATGAAAATCAATAATTGATAAATTGTTACTAATTGTTATTAATGTTGATGTATGGTGTAATTTCTTAAGTAAAATTTTCACCCCTTACATTACAGAAAATCTAGATTTTTTTTGCTTTGCTTTAAAGATTGTGGACCCCCCACCCAGTTTTTTAGTATTTATTATTTGTTTTAGTTGTATTGTTCTCATGTGGTGGTTGACAGTCCTTGTTGCCGCCGGCGATCCTGGGCGGCCCTGTGTTGTTCTGTTCTGCCCCAGGCCAGCACACACACACGCACCCACACGCAAGAACGCATTCACCAAGAAATGGCTGCTGCGTTTACTATCTGTCCATGGCCTCTGGCAATGGCCTCTTACTGCCACCTGCCTGTGTGTGTGCTGGCACAGGTGTATTTACTTCTGTGTTTTTTTCTGTCTGCATTGTCTCTTTTTTTCTCTCTCTCTCTCTCTCTCTCTCTCTCTCTCTCTCTCTCTCTCT
>JAODLI010015925.1:0-23660 GCA_027575585.1 Percopsis omiscomaycus | reverse complement strand
CTCTCTCTCTCTCTCTCTCTCTCTCTCTCTCTCTCTCTCTCTCTCTCTCTCTCTCTCTCTCTCTCTCTCTCCCTCCACACACACACGCACACACACACACACACACGGGCACACTCACAGAATGCCAGTGCAAAGGGATTTTACTAGGGGTCACAAGTTGACTGGCTTTACTTACGTTATTAGAGCCAAATATAATGCTTTTATTACTCATGTGAGCACACTGACATACACACAGCCATGTGCAGGACCACATTCACACACACACACACACACACACACACACACACACACCACTAGTAACTGAATAAGGTGAAAATGTTTTGCTCAAAGTAACCATTAGATCCACCCCATTTGTCTTTTCTTTGGTATTCTTTTTCTTTCTTCTTTTCTGCTTTGAGACCAAATCATCTGTTCCTGTTTTCCTTTCACAACCAATCTACATCAATGAATGCTTTATTTACAGCCAAAACAAACACAAACAAATTTCACTGCATTTCACTCCACCACAGCGTTACACCAAGAAAAATGTACCAGTATGAAATAATGAATTAAATTTAAGATTTATTTTGTTACCAAACAGTCCAACTGACTGGTGGGTGAATTAATAAAAAAAGGAATGCATTTTGCTGCTATTCGTTTTACATCTTTGTAGTTATAATCTTATCTTTGACACAAGAACGCGAGGTGGCAGCATGCAAAATGTATATGATGGCATGCTACAAAAAAGTCTTCTAATGAAATGTAAAGACATTAATTAAGTTAAAAAGTTACAGGTTTCAGCTTTACGTAATTGTACATGATGTTATCTGATAAAAAAGGTTTTCTCTCTTCTCTTCTCTAGTTAATTCCACCATCATCCTCTTCTTCGTCAAGGCCAATGTGTCCTCTCTCCTCCCCACCTCTATCTGTATTCTCTCCATCTTTGCCTTGTTTTCCCCGCTGTCGTCATCTCTCTCTCTCTTTCTCCTCTTCCTCGCTCGACCCAGCATGCTGTGAATCATCCACTCTCTCCATACCTCCATTTCTCCATTGCTTCCTCTCTTCTCCTAGGGTGTGATGGCGTGATGTCTGCACCACAACCACCCCCCACCCCCCTACCAGCCGGTAATAAGGGCCAGATGGAGGGAGGGATGGGGGGTTGAGGGGGGGGGGTGGGGGATGGAGGGATAGAAGGATGGCGGGATGCAACCCAGGGAGCTGTCAGCCCTGCAGAGAGAGAGAGAGGAATTCTCCTGTAATAAAAGGGGGATTTATCACCACTCTACCACAAAGAGAGAGAAAGAGAGAGAGAGGAACGGTGAGGGTGAGAGGAGTAGAGCGGGGGAGCGGGGGAAGGCCTGGGAAGCGATAGAGCAAGGGAGAGAGAGAGAAAGAGAGAGAGAGAGATAGAGAGAGAGAGAGAAGGGACCGCTCGTCCCGGTACAGCACACACCCGAGCCACAGATGGATGTGGAGGGGTGTGGCGGGCACCGCAGAGAGAGAGGCAAGGCCAGCCATACTGCTCATCCTTTTGGCCAAGCGTCTCCCTTCGGGCCTGGTTTTAGCGGGGATGTCGTGAGGCCAACGGACATAGTGTTAAGCAAAGAGGTTGGACCTCCCCTACTGGGCCAAATGAACCTGCTAAAATAGCGGCTCTCCACAATAGGCGGTGTAATTGAAACCAGAATGTTCAGGAGTTGATAAATTGCTTGACCCTGCAGGAATGTTAAGGTCGTAAATTTTCCAGTGCATGTTGGCTGTGCCGACGTGCACGTACGTGTGTGTTAGGAACACGTCTACTGGTGTGTGTGTGTGTGTGTTAAGGGAGTGACTCAGAGAGAGAGAGGGTGAAAGACTGGGTGATTCTGTTTTTATTATCTCACAACATAATGGTCTTTCAGAGCTGTGTTAACAGTGAGTGTATTAAGGCTGTGACACACACACAAACCGGCATGTGTACATCTAAGATGTGCACATGCAAGTACCCATTTGAACACACACACACACACACACACACACGTTCTATCGCACATCTCCACTCTAAGAGACCCAACAGACTATAAATTGTGGGGCTGCTTGCAGCTCGCTCCATGTCCAATGGTTTACATTAAAGGAGTACATCTAACAATCCTTTTTATAGCAAGGCTCCATGGAGTACTCTGAAGGGAGGTGTAGGCTACACATTGAATATACAGTATGCTGCTACCAACGACAAGCCTATAGCTAGCAGTTAGGTAGCATGGCTGAAAAGTCATCACGTAAGACTATTAGTAAAACATCCATTTGGCAACAATTAATGCGAAATCTTACCTTTGCTAGCTACAGAGGTATTGCTTTGCTGTCAGTTCTATTGCGGACATTAAAAGTGCACAAACAGAACCGCTGCATCCAAAGCCAAAATGTAAACCGATTTGTACAGGTTGTGTATTGTCCTCACGACGGGACTCACATCTGGCCCTACGAGACAGGACAGAGACAGGAAGAGATGATGACCAAATTGTGAGAAAAGTTGGCTGGAAAAGTAAATAAGAAATGTTTCCCTTTTCTCGACAGCAACTGCTGATGTATGCTTTAGCAAGGCATGTAGCCTACTGTATCACAACAACCTGAAGGATAAATGCCTGGAACCACAAAAACTATATGTCTGGCAGGTGTTAATGTGAAATAGGCTACACGTCAGTTAAACACATTACCAGTTTAGATCATCTCTCTCTGCTCCTTGTGTATTACTTACAGACCAAAATAAAGCAAAATCATTGAACCTAATAACAAAACAGAGAATCTAAGTTGGCTTATAAAAACATAAAGAAAACAGTGATGAATCATGATGAAAAAAACGACCCATCTGAACACAAAAATACCAAATACAATATGTAGAGAAATGGTGGAACACTGACAGAATGCATAAACGACAGATAAGGAAAATAAACCGTATCAATAGTGTTGAGGGTAAGGCAGGCCCAGAGGGCATTTAGAGGTCAACTCAACATAAACAGAGACCGCTGCACAATTTACGATGTTTGCCGTCTGCTAATATGCGTGGTCTGCTCATTCTCACAATCAGAATTGCTTTTTGCAGCTTTTCAATCAACCAACCCATGTGGACAATGTTTTTCTTTGAGCCTCTCATTTTTCCCTCCTGTCGTCAAAGAGGCTGTTCTGTGACTCACTCTAGCTACGCTAATGTAGCTGACTTAAAGGTATGAATGAGTTCATACCCCCCACCCCACAAAAAAAATAGTATGACTCCACCCCCTGCACCCTCCTCTTGATACTGCTTGGAGCTGCTCGCAGGCATCAGGGGTGGCGCTATTATACGGTCTGACAATGAAAACAGAGCTGCACTAAAGTAAATGTTGTGGAAGTTTAATAAAATATACTCCACAAACATTCCTTAGGATGTACTATAGGCTAGCCAGAGGTGAAAAATCCTATAGCGCACCTTTATCTCGAAACCTAAGCAGGAGTTTTCTACAACTGCAGGATTGTTTCCCCCTTCTCTCGGCCTTGTGTCGTAATTGGCAGCAGATTGTGGAGGTTTCTGTGTGTCGCTAGCGTGACGTGTGCCACTGAGACATACAGTATATGAAAGGGGGACAGAGTCACCCACATGTGGAACCCCTCCTCCCCTTAGCGTGTTGACAGTGGTTACCTGTGCCCCGACAGGCCTCCTCTGCCCCGAGATGAAACGACCTCTATCCTGAGCCATAAATATTTCTCTTTTATTTTCCAAAATAGCTTTTAATTTTACAAGTTTTATGGTCCTAATATTAAGTGCATATGTTTTACAAGAGCCTGTGTCCTCTGGTTCAACCCTTTAGCTCACTATTGGGGATTTGTTTTCCTTTCTTCCGAAGGAAAGAGCGAAGGGAAGTGAGTGAGAAGGAAAAATCCAGAGAATAGCTCTCCTCCGTGGCCTGTCAAAAGACTCTCATGGGAGACCTGGGTACTTGGTAGAGACATGTACATAATGTAAAAGTCACGGTCAAATTAATTGACCCCTAATATGCAACATACTCATCATTTCTAACGCATGGATGCGTTGATAAATAACTTTAAAAAAGAAATAAATCTGATTCTCAACAAAATATTGCATGCTTTCCCAAAAACAACTGCCTCTAAGATTTCCAGTGCTGAAATCAATCCTTTCAGCACATAGTGTATATAAAATCAAATGTAAAAATAGAAAATAACACATCTATGTTGAATATATATGCTAAAATATATTTTGCCACAAGCAAAGCAAGCCTGGAGAAAGTCTGTGTATGTACACATCTTTATATATTGTTAACAGGATTGTTTGGCATTTTCCAAACAGCGTTCAGTAGCCTTTATTTGAACGACAGACACTGTACACCTTTGTCAGGATGGTGTTACTGCTAGTTAGAGTGCTGTCTGCTTGAATTTGTTTCTTTTCTTGATCAGTTCAGACATGTATTTTACTTTCTCATACAGGAAAACTTGTACAAAATGTGAAACTACACAATATATTTGAGATCACCAACATTACAGGCCAGTCAGACTAATTATATAACCCTAGAATGATTGTGTTAGACAGAGGCACTCTATAATTTCAAGACTACTAGAAAGGCTGAAGCATTTGTCAATGTGTGGCGATGCCTTTAAAAATAGAATAGAATAGAATAATAAATAATAATGAAATAAATACAAGGATTTATTGTATGTGATTCCATGACGCTACGTGTTATGTCCTCAACATACTCAATGTGGCACATAACAGACTCGCACAGCCAAATAATGAAAAATGTATTAACAACCAAACAATAATACAGTAACTACACTACAAACCCAAAACAACAAAAAAAGGGTGAGGAGCCAAAATGAACAAGAGGAGGGGAAACCACTGGACCACATGTTGGGCTGCCGGGCCCAGCAGTTTCCCATCAACCATCCAAAACAATCTAGGAAAATAAGCTAGGAAATAAAGCCACAAGACTTGAGCAAGCAGATAGAAACCAGCACTTTCTGGGCCTAAGGAAACCTGACAAAAAGTGCTGCAGCTTCATAAGCAGACATGTGAGCAGGAGTCCTCTTCCTATACTTCTGCTCACTGGTGGGCCTTTTTACTGATCTGCACGCCTCCTGCTCTGTCCACTGGCTCAAGACAGGTTACACAAGACAGGTTACATTGGAAACCGCCCAGGGAGAGAAAGAGAGAGAGTGAGAGAGAGAGAGAGAGAGTGAGAGAGAGAGAGAGAGAGAGAGAGAGGCTGTGACAAATATTACTTAAATGTTGTTTTAGCATTAGAAGGTTATCCACAATGACGATGACTGTAGGTTCATCATCATTTTGGGATAAAATCATCTGCTCAGTCACTTGTGAAATAACATTTAAAAAAATTTTTTTTATACATTTTAACTCACACTTTTCCATTCAAGTGAATGGGAAAGTGTGTCCAGACATTTGACTGGTACTGTATATGCATTATGTGATGCTATTTAAAAAAGTGGTTGTCTGGTACATACTGTTTGCGTGTCATGGCAACAAATTTGAAAATCATTTGACTAAATGACTTGAATAAAAATTAAACTAGGCAAAGTGTACCTTTGGTATTTTGGAGCACAGTTACCATGCAGATAAATAGCCTATCATAATCTATTGCTAATTGGAGCTGTCAAACCCATGCACCTATCATACATAATTAAAAGGCTGTATTGTGAGTTACAGTTCACTATTGGCTTATCAAAGCTGTGACAGTAAACAGCGCTGTACTCTATGTGCGACATATAGTTCCCAAGTGCAAAACAAACGTCAGGACAGGACCCTATGAAACGCACAACAATAAATCCTCCCTGCGTGTATCTCCAGAACGCTTGCATCGTGTGCAGGTTTAGTTCCTGTGGTGATGTGACCAGCTCAGTCTATCTCGGCAGGATTTATGGCTGAGGCAACCTGGAATGGACAATGGTTTGGGTGGAGTGAACGGAAAGAAGGAGAGAAAGAGAATTTATCCATTTGGCTTCAGATGGAGACAGATGCAATTCAGGGAAGATGACATCGGGGCAGACAGGAATATAGGATTAATTTGGCCCCAGAAGAGTTTAAATGAAAATCACAAATGTTGAAAAACTTTTTAGTAAGTATATAAATAAATAAATATATAAACAAATAACAGAAATTTGAGGGGATTTATTTTTTTCAATGAGAATGATCAACTTGAAAAGTTCAGATTCCAAAAGTGCATATAATGAAAATATTGAAGATGAAGATATGTTTATACGTCCAACAGAAGGTGAAAAAGGATTGCTTCCTGGAAATACCAGGAGTGGAATTGAAAATCATAAATCTTATTGAAATGTGACCTTCCATGTAAAACCTCCCGTCTTCAAAAGATTTTTGTTTTGCCAAACATGGAAGCTAATTGGTTCCAGCGTCACTTGTGGAATCATTTTAATTAAGTACAACGGCGTTGGAGTGGGTTTTATGAAGCGTGTGAATTTTACATTAAAATAGCAACGTGAAAATCATGAGGTTTTTTTTTACCTGTTTGTCAAGATTTTCCTTGTTTACAGCAACACCGTGGGGGATATATATACACACATGCATTTGCACTTGAAATCCACAGCTGACCACTCAACAGCTGCACTGGATTAGTTGGGGTTTTAAGTGCATTGCTCAAGGACCGCTCGGTAGTCATTCTTAAGGGAGTGTGTGTAAAAGAGAGAGAGAGAGAGAGAGACGGTTTAGAGGGCCCTGCCCTATACAAGGACAAATTGATGTCAAGTGTCTATATACAGGCAGATTAAGTGTGTGTCCTCTGTGCTCACATGTGGAAGTGAACACAAAACAGCCTGACTGCCCACCCTTCCACTATGCCCTCTGCTCACTCACAGCGGAGCCTGAAGAGAGGCCTAATCTGTTTTCCTAATCTGGTTCTTTATACACACGCACTCGCACACACACACACACACACACACGCACACACACACACAGATTCACAAAGTTGCACACTCACAGACCTCTCTGAGCCATGAGTTGCTCTGTTCCACTCTCCATCTCTGTTGGACATTCCTATCTCCTGTGATGCTACATGGACTGTTAACCTCCCGCATTGCATTGCTTTAGAGAGCCTCCTTGTCCATAATGCTGTATAACATAAACCCATTGCCTTTGACTGGTAGACATAAATGTTGAGTGTGGATGGGGTGCGGTTTAATGCCAGGCCACAACTCAGTGTTGTTAACAGGCCTGCTGTCGTAATAACGCAGGACAGCCAAGGTCAACCGCTGTCCATCCACATGCAGGGCCAGGTGAAGAATGGGAAGAGAGGTACAAGAAAGGATAAAAGGCAGTTTTTGAAAAATTATATTTTAATGTTGGCTAGCTAGCTCATTAGCTAGATATAAAGAAAGAAAGATTTTAAAAAAGCTGAAGTAGGCTACTTACAAAGTAACTACGCCTGCCAGGGTGTGTTTACAATTAGTGGTACACATGCAGGCATTGTTTACAAAGTTCTGTGTGTTTATTAGTTTATGTTAGTCTGGGTTTCTTTATGAAAAAATATATTTTTGTAATTAGTAGGCTGTTTGTTTGGGAGTTAGTACATGTTATACCATGATACAGTCTATTATCACTTTAAATAATGTGAACTGGTTGCCTCATGTCATATCAGTGAAACCATATGCAAAAAATCAGTCGCATATATTTGTAACTGTTTGAATAGAGTTTTAATTATGTCCGATTTTTAATCATGGTGTTAATGTAATGCTACTTTGGTTTATATTTTAACTTTCCATTCATCACGGTGTGTTTGAAATGCTCTTGAATTTATAGTGGGTCATGAAGTGCACTGCACGTGCACACACACACACACACACACACACACACACAAACACGTACACACATGAAGTGCAAGCACACACACACACACACACATTAGAAACATGCTTCCAAGGTACCACTTGGGTAACTCACATAAGTGCTTATTATTTACTTAGAAATTGTATTTGGCTCATTGGCATTCCATTTAGAGGTGATGACCTGGTGGCTAACACACACACACACACACACGCACGCACGCACGCACGCACGCACACACACACACACACACACACACAAAACATCCATCCATTTTGGAGCTGCCTCTGCATTGCTAAAAGCTTTTTATCTGCACTGTGCCAGCCCTGGATGTTTGTGTGTACACGTGCTTAAATGTGTGTGGATTTATGTGGATTTCTTGAGTGTCTGTCTTTCTGCTTTTCTGTGTTTGTGTGCATGTGCATGTGTGTGTGCATGTGTGTGTGTGTGTGTGTGTGTGTGTGTGTGTGTGTGCGTGTGTGAGTGCGTGTGCGTGTGCGTGTGCGTGTGCGAGCTCTCTCCAATCCTTATCAGATGTGTGTGTGTGTGTGTGTGGGAGGATTTCCCACCTTTCTATAAACAGGCTGCCACACACCCGGGTGGATAAAGGGATGAGGGCACATCTGGGATTCTGTCCCGTGTTTAGGAATCCCGTTTCAGTGCTCTCATCCCGTTGTGTCTCTCCGCTGCAGCCGTCCCATCAGCTACAGTAAACAACCTCACCCCAGCCGGGGCCTCGCTGATGAACAAATCCCCTCATATTCCATTTTTCTGCCCGTTTTGACAACAGCTCTAGTTTATTTAGGCGAGGGACGTGGCGCGTGAATGCAGCGTCCACAGGGACATGTTGTCCAACCAGTTGAATGATGTCTTCATTGATGTCAGGCTGGAGAGCTGTCCGGCCTGTCAGTGTCTCGTAGGGGCGCGGCCCGCAATTTGCATGACAGTCCCGACAGCTGTCGAGGAGGGGAAGGGAAGTTTGTCGTCTTGCACGATATATATTTGTATTTCGTGCTGTATATCTTTATGCCGTGTGTGTTTTCTCGGCCTCTTTTGAGGTAAGCGGGTCAGGTTGAGTCTGAACGAGGCCTTGTCAGCCTTAAATGGTGGCGTGAGAGGGGAATGTGACAACGCACTGATGTCTGGAAACTATGCAGGCACAGGCCTAAACATTAGCTTCATATGCTAACATACATTTACAAACATATGCTAGGGAATATTTCTAAATCATTCATAACATATATGATCTATTATAATTGTTTGTACAACCGTCTTTAAAGCACAATATAAATCTTCACGCTCCAAATAAAGTTTATAATTAATACCTTATTATTAGAAATAGTAGCAGTAGAAGTAGTAGATAAGATACGATAGGATAAGATAGGATAAGATAGGATAGGATAAGATAAGATAAGATAAGATAAGATAAGATAAGATAAGATAAGATAAGATAAGATAAGATAAAAATAAACAAACACTTCATTAGTATTAATAGTAGTAGTCAGGTCTATAGCAGTCTCAGACTGGATAGTCAAGCAGCTTCTGTAAGAAATGGCAGCTAAAAGCCTCTCCTTCATAAATGGCTAGAAACATTAGACTAAGTGTAGGCTATGTTGGTTGTCCCGCTGTGTTGCGTCACAAGGGAAACATCAAGGCGTCTGTTATTCCTAAACACTGCTCTCCTCTCCTCCGCTCGCTGCCTCTCTGATAGACTACATTGCTTCTTATAAACTGTCCATGGTCCATAAATTGTGCAGCGGCGAGCATAACACAGCGCCTGCAAAGACATGCCGCCCCCCGGCTGAGGTTTTCTTAGTAAATCGCGCGATGCGATCTCTGGGTTTAGAGGAATGGCGGTGAAAAAAAAAAGAGTGGATATGAGTTTTAAATAGCCTACGTCACCATGTCTACAAGTCAGTGTTACTCGTACAATTCTGCACAGAATACGTTTAGACAAGGATGTTATAAGAAATAGGATTTTTGTATGAAAATAATGAGATGTCATACAAATAATATGTCTAAACTGACCTGGTTAAAGCAAGTTAACGCTGGTTAGAGACCCGATAATTTTATAAAACCAGTACACTCGCTCAATTATCTAATATTTACGAATTTTGAAACATAAATAATATAATTCATGAACTACAAATTGCTGTAAAAATTTATAGTAGTTAGGCCTATAGTTATTGGTAGCCTAATATGTGATTCTCACTACTTTGAAATTGAAGAAACACATGCACAAACAGAAACAAAAGCCAAATGGTGAAATCCCTTGAGCACTGTTGGTCCACAAATACATTAAGTAGAAACACTTCACACAGATGTGTATTTCTCTAGACATGGTTGCAGAGAGAGGGAGAGCTTTGAGGGAGGAGAATATTGTATTTGTAGATACAAAGGCAACTGTTGAACTATATAACTAAAGAGGGTGTGAGCAATGAAAGTTGTGTTTTCAACATTGGGTTTCCACTTGACTCCCCAAGTTAATGCTAAAGTAATCAAAGTTGTTTAAAACGAACGATCTCGACAAAGCCATGAAAAAATAACAACAATGTATCGTGCTTAGCTATCTGTGCCATGTCTTACCTGCTCAAATGAAAGGCGAACTAGAGTAATAGGGAAATGACATGATTGCACGTGAGTAAATGAGTGTATCGCTCCTATAAACAATCAGTCTGCTTCACACTATACTGTTGCGTCTCTGACGAGAAAAGCGCTGTCGCGCTGCGTGAATAACACGCACATTGTCACGGTGCAGGGACGTGGAAACGCGCGTGTCACCAGTTGACAGGGTGAGACATTCCCCAAACCCAGCACTGACGAGAGACTGATAAATATTCGTGCAACTAGATCTTAACCACTTCAAAAAAAGAGATGTAGCCCACATGCGGAGAAGAGGGAAACTTTGAGAAAAGTAGCCTACTATTTAAACTATGCCATGTTTATACTCGATCAATCTCGACATCAATCTGTCGACTCTGAAAAAAGGTCAAGCATTGCAAAAATGCGTGATACTCCTGTGAAGTAGGCCTACTCCCTACCAATCCTTTCAATATCTCACGACGTATTTATTTACAGTGTATTGTCAGCATATTTCAAAATGTTCCACGTTGATAGCTACAACCTTTAGATGATTCCTTTATAATAGAGTTTCATTCCACAATTTCATTTAGTAAATGGTACATCTTATTTTATATAACACTCCGGTAACTTTAGATGAAACTCCGACATTAGCTAATCTTATATGAGGAATGGTGGGGTAGCTATATATATAGTCTACTGTATAAATAAACCAATGTGCGGACATGGCTTGGGGTCTACTGCATAGGCTACTTTATCACTGTTGTGTCTAGGACTGGAATCATCGTTTTTCTTTTTGTTTCAAGCTACTTAGCTATCTATCTTTTCGTAGAATTGTAATAATAATAATAACAATAATATTAATAATAATAATAATAATAACAATAATAATAATAATATAATATAATGTTTACCGTCAGTTCAAAAATATTTATTTACTCCCTAATAATATTGTGATAAATTCATTGCCCCGTATCCTATAATAGATATTTTTCCAGAGGCCTACAGCGTGTGCCTTTGCTCGCGCTTCGGTACACCCTTTCACACACCATTGGGCCTCTGTGGTATAAGTGCACCTCAGCGCTCGCCTCCCACCGACCTAATCTCATCCCAATCTCATACCTTGGTAGGGAGCGCCCTGTGCACCGCGGCTGTCCCCGGGAGCTTAGCCCTCCCGCCTCTAAACAGTTGCGTCGCCTTCAGGTGTGTTCTTGCGGGCGCACCAGAATCAAAGTGCTCATTGTAACGTAAACCCCCCCTAACCGGAGAGCTGATGAGCTGTATGAGAGATATACCCCCGGTACCGATGTCGTCCACGGGCAGGTGGGAAGCAGGCGGAGGAGGATATGTGTTGTGGGGTGTCTAATTCGCTCATCGCTATACTGTTGCATCCGGCAGGTGGGCGGATAGCGCACCCCTCGCCTGACTGACACCATGGGGCGGTCCTGGTCGGTCTGTCCCCTGCCAAGGTCACCTTCCGGAAAGGTACCGAGAGAAAGAGGGATGAAAAGGAGAGAGAGAGAGAGCTGTATAGCCTATTCGGGGAGGGGAGGTGCTGACAGAATTATCTCGTGCACCAGGCACGGTTATACTATTTAGTTTCCTCCAGTGTAACTGGACTGCCAAAAGCAGGGGGGACTGAGAGCAACTTTTTGCCAAACAACGTCTTCGCCTACACACCGGGTATTTTTTAATTTTTAGTTTAGGGGACGTGGCCACAGACACCGTCCAAAGCCTCGTATCGCGACTTCGCTGTGCGTAATTTCACAATTACCAATTCCTCACTGCATGGTTACTCGATTGTTTACGTTACACGGATATTTCTACGGCGAATTCCGGCTTTCGCCGTTTCTCTGTGTCTGGCACGCTGCATCCCAAATACCCTCTCAACCGCCGACATGCCCCCTCGTGCGTCATGACGCGCGAGGCGTTTAAGGGTAATATTGCAAAATGTCATCCCCAAGCCGCAATCCCCACCTCTCTCTAAACGGGACGCTGTCAGATACTGACCGTTGTTACTTCCAATCATTTACTATTCTGCATAATGATTTATTATTTGATAAACCACGTGTGCAGTGCCTGTGACAAATTTTTTATAAGGCATAATCGTTTTGAATATTTCAAATTTGGATAATGCATTACTGCGTTTGTAAATTAAATAGCCAACTAAAATTCATTCAAAATTACATTTTAGAAATACCAAATTTGCTCATTTGCTGCTATTGGTTCTAATTTTAATAGGCTACTCTATCAGTTTTTACAGGTAATTATTCCAATAATTAAGTATTTTAATGTGAATGCTTGGCAAGGTTGTTTATATGTGCATCAGCATGTGTAAAAATGTGTGTGCGTGCGTGTGCGTGCGTGCGTGTTTATGTGCGTGTAGCCTACTGGAGTTGTTTACGTCAAAGCAATCACGTCGTATTTGCTTATGGTCATTTGGAGAGGGAGTATCGCGTTTGTTTGACGTGAGTCTCCAGCCAAACTCTCCCAGGCCTCTGAAACACGATCTCATGACTTCATCCCCCGACTGCAACGTCCGTAACAATCACTGTTCCATCGGTGTCTCAAAGACCATTTAGAAAAGGTCTTTTGAAAAGGTTTCAAGCTGTAACAAACCTTGCCTACCATAAAGACGTCCACTTTAGGGCTGCAGTGTATCTGAAGCTCAAATATTTTGCCTTCTAATTATTACTGCGACTTTCGTTGCGAAAAGCCAATTTGAGCGCCTAAAATGAATAAAATAGTCATTTGAATGTTTAAATCACCGCAAATTATAGGCTGCTATTCGCACGGGAGCCTGAACGAATATATTTTTTTCATATATAACGGAACTAATAACATAACGGTCAATCACCTCCTCTCACTCGCTTTTCTCCCTTTATCCGCAGTGGCTCGGGGTTAAACAAATAGAATCCGTATTTTTTCATCTGTGAAATCTCAGAGGAAACGCGGGGCCGAACAGTTGGACGCGGCCCTATCTTTTTAACGGACAAACCGCAATCTCGGCTCCTCGTGACCCCTCGATGCTCCGCTCGGCTCAATTTATCATTGCCCCACTCCCCCATCGCCCCCCCCCCTCCTTTTGAGATAATGCAATTACAAACATCAATAAGGAGCTGCGAGGGGAATCATTATATGGTGACAGTGATAAATGACGCTGCAGAAAATAGCGGGCTACTCTCAAACAATCCGCACGCCCAAGGGGCTTTTGAGGGCCGGGCCCCCAGTCGCCAAGGAGACAGATGACATCCAAAATGGCCCCAAAAGTCCTCCTCTCTCTCTCTCTCTCTCTCTCTCTCTCTCTCTCTCTCTCTCTTCCGCTCTTGTTCCTCGCCACCAACAGATTTTCTTATCTTTTCTCAACTCCTTTTGTTTTAAAACCAGATGCTGAGCGCGACATTTGCAGGTCTAACGGTGGGGTTGAAGGGGGCTGGAGACTTGCTGTGCCACAGCGCAGTTTTAGACTTCTTTTTCGTATGTCACTGTGTCTTTATTGATTTTATAAGTAGCTCGGATATTGACTTGTAATATAGGTCATGCGTGCATGTTTCCTCTATTGTGATTTGCATTTTGGAAGTTACATGGGGCATGCACAGCAGAGTAGGCCTGTATTGAAAATTCACAATGCATGTACATTTATTTTTTTACCAAGGCCATATAGCCTATTGATAATCTATACGAACATTTTAGTGGGCCTGTACAGGCCTACTACGAATTCAATCACTGAACTTTCGACATTACCGCCTTGGCTGGAATTATAGGCTACACGTTCTAGGCCTGCATTTTATAATGTTAATTGTTACAGATCTAGCTTCGAATAAGTAGGCCATTGAAATTATATTAATAATTAGGCCTATATTAAACAAACAACCGTTTACAAACACATTTTTTAGCTTAATTTTATTTGAGCTTTATATTTAGTGAAGAATGAAGCGAAGAACAAAATATTAGGCTATATATTATTCGCCCTGCTTTTCTATCACCTTACAGACCGCCGTGTATGGTTAACCAAGAACAAACGGAGGCTTTTAAACGAACATTATTACCACTGAGATTTATCGTAACTTGTAGGCCTACCGAACACGGGCTATATCGTTATAGAATATATTTGCAGGCTCCTGGAGCGCGCACTGTTGCCGTGGCAGGCACAGGAAGGCCTGTGAGGGCACCTACACGTGTCTGGGACACATTTCTCCACCATTCATTACTTTGACAGTTCATTTCGCAGTCAGCGTGTGCACGTCGCTGTGTGTTGTGAGTCAAGTGTGGCGCGCACGCGTGCAAAAAAAAAGAAGCTCTTCTGTGATTGTAAATCCAGCCCATCAAGTGATATCTCAAACACGCACTAGGCTATATATCGCACCACTATTTGGAATTTGTCAATAATCCGAATCTCAACATTACAGCAATATTTAAATATTCCAAAATTGACAGTTGCTATGCTATAAACAGGTCAACGTTATTGTGCATTTTGTGCCTATGGTCTTAAACGCCACGTCGCACAAAGGTTTTTAATTGAAATGATCACCACATATTCACTAGAGCCATTAAACCTGCTAGTTTCGGTGCTTTAAACTGCCGACGACACGGCTATTCAAACAAATCAAATCAAATGTCAAACGTTTTCACATTGTTTTTCGGTCGTCCGTGTTGAAATGTAAAATGTAAACATACAAGGATCTGAATACATAAATCATCATAATATTGTTCACACTACACTACAGTCTCATTTAATACAAATAAATCTGCGATTTATCTTATTTACATAAAAATTATATTCGTACTGTAGCTATATAATGGGGTTGGTTCCGTTTATGTCTGAGTAAAATGAGAGCGGGCGTTGTGAGCCTCTGTTATGACGCCTCGACAATTCTCTGTAGTCTCTGTATACGGACAGTTACTCAACTCCCCTAAAGGTGGCAGTCAAACATGGGATTTCTTTTCTAAAGCCCCCATGGTCTCCAGAGCTCCCAGCGGCGAGAGGCTCAGGAATTCACATTTCAGAGGTTTGCATTTTCCAGCTACGGCGGAGAAGCGAAGCAATTAAAACGTCGCCTGGATTTTTAAGAGCAGGTTTTTTTTAAAGTTTTTTTTGTAAAGTGTAAATAGCATTCACTTCGGCAAAGGCAATAAAAACACAATAGATGCAACCGAACTGGACTAAAGCAGGATAACTACTAGAGAAGGAGAGAGAGAGAGAGAGAGAGAGAGAGAAGGGGGGGGAGAGAGAGAGAGAGAGAGAGAGAGAGAGAGAGAGAGAGAGAGGAATCAGAGGAGGTATAAAATCACAGGTGCAAACTGACATCAATATCATATCTCATCCTATTCCCCGATGTTGCTAATATTAGCAACTCTCACTCTGACATGACTGAAAGGATTTTCAAGTGGCTTCAGTGGTCCCCGGGTAATTTTCACAAGTCGGTAGGACAGATTTTCTTGCTGTGTAGCCTACGATGGCAAGTAATCTCCAATATAAATTGAAGTGAGGAATGTTAAAGTCAGGCTGAGGTGATAAAGTGAACTCTGGAATAGCAAACCCGCATTTTATATTTACAACTTCATGTCACATGTGAAATAAGATCATTCACTGATTATTCATCTGAAACAAATAGCAGAAATCCAAACATTTATGTTTGTAGCTGAAAAAACGTCTACACTGCTCGTGTTTTAACCCAATTAGACTAAACTATTGATGGATTATACTGAGTTGTTCCATATTGTTTAGATGGCAAAGACAGGACAACACTGCATGGGAACTGAACCATTGTGTGTGATTTATCTGTTTATCTCTTTGATTGGTTTAGCTCACATAACCTAAAGATTATTTTCTGGCTTCACTTTGCCACGTCTAAACATTTTTCGAAAATAGCAAAATAACATCGGGAAATGTATTTAATTTTATCGGACTGGAACTAAAAATGAAAATTGTGAAATACCCTTTGTACATTTAGCAAAATCACCTTGCAACAGAGCAGCAAACCTTTAGATAGACTGCCTTGTTAGGCCTTGACCCTCAAGGCCTAACAAGGCAGTCTGTCTATCGTTGAAAACAACAAGTGAAACATCTCAGCATTCACTGCCAGTGTGAAACCATGCCCCAGTCATGCGCTGGCTATGACTATCAATCCAAAAAGCAAAGACATTCCTCCATTAGAAACAATAACTGCTGAATCATTGGTGTGGTTACCAGAGCCAGAGCCGTCCAGGATGTCAGCACGGCTTATTAGGTGTGGTTTATTTTCCATTTACTGTAATGTATGAATCCATTTACTGTAATGTATGAATCCATTTACTGTAATGGGAATGTAACACATGATGGGTTGATATGGCTTTTAACAATAATGATCCAAGAGTGCAGGACAGTCGACATACTGTATGTGATGCCCAGGGATAACTGATGCCTCCAGAGCAGGAATCAAGGCCAGCAGTCAAGTCACTCAAAACAAACATGTTTGTGTTGCACGTGTGTTTCATCACAGCAGTATGTTCCTTTCTCTAATCTGCCCAGTAACCGTTAGGGAGTGTGCTTGTGTGTGGCAGTGTGTGTGCAAGCATGCATACAGTACATGCACGTGTTCGCAAGCAGCGAGGAGTGGGAGCCGAGGGGAGCCGAGGAGCAATAGTACGAGGAGTAGGAGGAGGCCGGTTGTAAGTGCACAGCTAAAGATAGCACTGTGCTCGCAGGCACTCAGTGAAGCTGGCTCTCTCAAGGTTACAGCACGCACGCACACACGCACGCACGTCCACACGCACATGCATATTTGCCCGCGTAAGTGCACAAACACACTTGGCAAAAGGAATGGCGTTTTTAAATATGTATCTTTGTGAAGAGTCAATGTAGAATAGCTGAAGAGATAAAGCAGCAGTGTTTAGGAAATCAAGGACATGGTCCCATGGTGACCATGGTGATGCTGGAGTGAAAGGACCACTCTAAGGGCATTACATAATCCAAGGGAGTTTGAAAAAGGACACACAGTGAACAGTAAATAAACCGTACATTGATCACCTAAGGCTAAAAACAACAATGTAAACAAAAATAATTATAAATACAAAAACAAAAACAGGTTTGCATTTTCGACAGCATGTTTAAAGTTTCAAAATGTGTAATTGACCTTTTATATGGGATGCTTCCTTGCTCTATGATTGCTTTAGTGTTTGACATGTGCCGTTGATTGCTTCTTGAGTTCTAGTTGATCTTGAGGTCATACTTTGGAACGCTACGTGATTATAACTTAAACTAGGCGGTGACTTAAACACCAAGCTCATCCGCTGCAGCGGCACACTGATCTAGTTCCCTCTGGCCCCGCATCGCTACGTCTCAGCAACCCCAACTCAGCAATTAGCTTGAACCTAAATATAGAACTCGACTGATGATTAGACACCAGAAAACAGCTCATAACAACCATGATTAATCAATCTAAGAGGCTTAAAAAGGCGTTTAGTTAAATAGAGGTTCATTTATTTATTTTTCTTTCTTCTTGCTTGGTCTCCGTTTGGTCTTTTGTGGTTGGTTATGTTATGTTAGCTTTCTTTAAAGACCCGCTAAGCTGTAATCCTTGTTTCAGATACAGATGCAGACAACTTCAACATTGTTTACCTTTGAGGATACAGTTACTACAGTGGAAAAGTGAATCAATCAACTATACTGTAGATTTTTCCAAAGCCCCCATACAGACAGCACTATAATTAACACCCGCTCCTGCAGTGAAATGAGTGGCGTTCAAAAGACAGATTTCCAGCTGTGTGCGGAGAAAAGAATGAAAACGTGTCATTATGTTTGTGAAATACAGAGATATGATGAGGAACTCATTGAAACGACCATGGCAGGGAAAAGAACAAGACATAAAAACACAAATCTGTTACAACAAAACTAAACATGCAACCACCATAGCACACAATAGCCGAAGGGACTAAATAACAGATTTTGTATACTTTATATCTTCCTGTGTAACCAGATGATGAAACTAATGGTTCATTGATATAATACAACCTGCCAACAATGTTACATACAGTACCACATACTAGATCAAAGCCAGTGACCAATGCTCGTAAAAGTAAGTATTGTAGCTAAAGCAAGGAAGCACAACACTAAAGGTTCACTCTTATTTAGCCCCTGCAACCCCAAATGTCCTCCCCAGCTCATTGTTCATGATTTGAAACACAACTGTGCACGTGGATGTAAGGTGAGGGCTGGAGATGATGTGAGCCTGTGGGGGAGAAGTAGAGAGGAGTGCAAACTCCTCAGGAGTGATGTCGGAGGGGCATGCACTCTCTCAGTTTCAAGCCAAAACAATAGTGTTTCAACCACAAGGGGGATTCCAAACCAAGGGGTGTACCTTTAAAGCCAGATCAGTGACACACACATGTTCCGATACTGCAAACACACACACACACACACACACACACGCACACACACGCACACGCACACGCACACAGTGGGTTAATTTATGTCCATGTTGGACAAGTAAATAAAGGAAGTGTTAATGTTAAATAAGGCTTTCCCTTCTACAATGCAGAAACATGAATTCACGGTGACCTAGAAACGGCCTAGTTATAGACAGGGTCAGCGTTGACAAACAAAATGCCTCGTCTCGCAGACACTTTTCCTGGCTGCAGCCAATATTTACTTCCAAACGCACAAAGGGCTTAAGACAGCGCTAACTGGAGGTTGCTCCTTATCACGGCAGAATTGATATACTGTATAAAGGTCTAAACCGTATTTGGCAACAAGGCCATTGTTGTCTGACACATTGGCTGTGAATCACATTACAGAAAATGGATGAAAATCCTTTCGCATATATGCCATTCAGCTAATTACATTTTGGTCTATTTGCGCTCTAAAGAGAGTACAAGGATTGTTGTCAGAAGAGAACGTTATCTGTTTTCCCAGATGTCACTGATATTTCTAATCCAGAAATGAGCAAACTACTGCCAAGGTGCTAGATCTGGCCCTTCAGCTGGTTTAATCCAGCCCTCAGCCAGTAGCTGTCAAAGGTTTACATTTCACCAATGCACCAGTAATAACACTAAATAGAACATTCAAATAGCCTGTTTTTTTATTGAAACTTATCTAAAACAAAATTTAAAACAGCTGCAGG
Organism: Percopsis omiscomaycus; assembly: GCA_027575585.1. Lineage (NCBI taxonomy): Eukaryota > Metazoa > Chordata > Actinopteri > Percopsiformes > Percopsidae > Percopsis > Percopsis omiscomaycus. The sequence goes on along the minus strand of JAODLI010015925.1, from coordinate 4,181 downwards.
TTATACAGGTGCACCTTTATGTCTCTGACATTACAGATACCAGTATTTCGTTAGAAAAGAGTATGATTCCTCTTAATTAAAACGTACAAAGAAGTATATTTCTAGACTTAATGAGAACATAACTATGTTATTTTGCCATTCATTAAAAATCCAAAATGGACCCTGATTCAAAATGTCTGTCCGCCCCTATTTCTTATATACTGCACCTGCTGCATGTGAGTTTGAGTTTGTAGTATAGGCTATTAATAATTTACATGGGGAATAAGGTGTAATATAGTAGAAAATGGTACATACATATTTATTTCCTTTGTACACGCACACACTCATGTGCACACATATGCAGGCATACACACAGGTTTCTTCCTTTGAATTTAGTAGCTTTCATCTGTGGCTGGTGGACTACTGAGCAAATCAAAGCAATGGTATAGGTCAGGTGGTTTAAATCCCCTTCCTAGAGCCAGTATCTCACCCATATTAATGGCATACAGACAGATAAACATACATAATAAGGTTTTTACGAAGCATGGAGAACTTAAATTGATGGTTTGCCGTTAAAAACACAGTTAGGGTTACTACTGTATATAAAATGGATATATGCTGGATGGGTTTATTGTATACAATACAAACCTGTGTATTGCTAATTTAACGTAGTATATAAGAGAATCGTCATTTTACACATGTTGCACAACATCATTTCTTATGTTGTGCAACATGTGCTGGTTTTAAGTCAAACTGGTCTTGCTGGGGGACACCAAATGAAAAGGAATGGTCAGTGGTTACAATTTAACCGACAACCACCAACAATCTGTTTCTTGGGGAACAACATACAACAATAAACAGACCCATCCAAACTGAAAACGGCCTGCCCTGAAAGGAAAACGTCACAGGTCACGACCTTATCTCTCAACATTTAGATCAATGTATGCCCAGTGTGGCCACCATGAAAGGTGGTGTGTGCTCTTACCATACTGAACAGACCATACTGAAAGACACATAACTGGTAAGTTATAAATAAAACAAAACATTATCTACATGGCATCTGTCATATTAAAGTATTTCCTTATTGTTTAGTGATGCACTTTTCTACACTACCAGCATATACATAGCGAATGTGGGCTCCTTTTCACAATACTCATCAAGGTGGCCAGCCCGGCAGATGGTTTTTATCAATCACACTTTACCATTGTTTTTGCTGCCCTCCATAACAGGACATCTATTGTTAAAAATACCCTGCAGATAAGACAAATAACCTTTGAGTCCCGCGTCACAAAAGATTTGTCCCGTAGCCGGACCAAACAGTGCTCACTGGGGATAAAAGGATCTTAGATGGATTGAGATGCACTTGAAAAGAGCTCTGGAGCTAAAAGGCAACCCCGTGCTGACATGCATCACAATAGAGTGAGCACGTAGAGAAGTCCGCTAATGATAGAATACAGCGCGCGCACGCACCATCTGGTTCATTGTAGCCAAACTCTGCCTGGTAAACCGGTCCAAAATGGCAACTTGCAGGAATAACATACACGCATAAACAGTCATTTTAGATCCTGACCACTGACTAAAAAATACACAGCTGATTCAAAAAGTATTTTAAAAAACCTGCCAGTAACACATTTAAATCCATAGTGACAAAGCTGCTTGACAACCTGAACAGATTTAGAGTTAGAAGTCTTTCACCTGACCAAAACTAAAAACAAATACTATATAGCTCTGTTGGCAGGCTTGCTAAATCAATAGGAGATAGAGACCCCTACTGGTGTGTTCTGGTCAGTAATAAGGACAATGGGAGTACATTTATTTATAGAATTATAATTATTACTCTGGTGAATATTGACTTCAATACAAATGAACCACAATGCATGAACTACATTAGCCGAGAAAATGATAAATTCCTCTATGTAAAACCATGATTACTGTTACAGCACAAAAGAGGCCCATACTGACACATGTAAGGCGTGCACACGTAAGAATATGTATGTTGCTATTTCTTTTGCCTTTGGAATGCTATTAAAAATACTCAAATGAATGTTGTGTTTTCCCCCGGAGGGCACTGTGTCAAATCTCTGGGGAAGAGGTGAGTGGACTAGAGAAGCAACACAGCAAGACAGGAACCCATATTTAGGGAGAACAAAGAGCAGTGGGACCAGCCTTGTTAGCACTAATCACAAAAGGCATAGATGGGAAAGGGACACATTGGATCTGCATCAGACCTGTTTAGGCACAGCTTCTAATTGGTCAATTAGAAGCTAAATGGTTTAGGTTTTAATGATCAGGGGCAGGTTAAGCTCAAGTGTTGGGCAGGGTCTGGAAAATAACAAATCATTTGGCTGGCCAAAATATGCTCCACCAACTCAAGGACCATTTGATTAATATATAACCATCAATCAATGTATCATTACAAATAAAATAAACATCCTAATTATCCAATTGGAGTCATGAGAGTCAAGTTTGCATTCTAAAAATCATCTGACCAGAGGTGTCCACGTGTATTTTCCATTAGATGACACCGCACAGATACATGGTAACTAAACTAGATTTGTCCCTGGTGATTTAATCCTGTGCATGTCACCGAAATTTGATTTGCAGGCAGGACTCAGGTGGCGTAGTGTCACAATGTAGAACCAAAAGACAGCAACTGTCAATACACCCGCTACTAAATCAATGGTAATTCTGGCTGTTCTCAGCCAGATGGGCCCATCTTAATTCCTGTATCTTAATCCTGCATCTATCGCACCGTCCACCTACATTAGAAAATGAAGAAAAAAACAACTGTGAAGAAAATTTTACATTTTGAAGCAAGTTATCAGGGAACAACAGCAAAAAAGTCACATTCTATGCTGTTTTTTTTTTACAGAATTGGAATATGTTTTACAGTATTTGCCAAGTTTTTTGGAATTTGATTTGGTAAGATTGGTGTATTGCAATAAACAGACACCAAACAACAAAACCAAAGTATCAAAACATCATGTCTGTGAATACAAGAACATTTTAAAAAACTATTAAGGAATGCCTCAAAGTAATGTGTAAAAAAAATAAAACTATATTTCTACAACTATTTCATCCAAGCAACAAGAAACACTCATGAAATTCATTTAGGGAGAAAACCTCCTACCTCTACCTAAAATTTGGCTCTAAAATTAAGCTTTTGTGGTGCCATTGTGGGGATTCCATACAGTTTATTCCAAATATGTCATAAAGTCATAATTTTGTATACTGTTGACTTCCATATTCCATAATTACAAGGTGTGGTCATCTTAGAATTGAAATTGCTCTTGGTGGTTAAGTGCCATGCTTAGAACATATTATATGCAGGCACACGCACGCATGCACACTCAGGTGAGTTCACAACAGGGGGTTTATTGTTCTCCTGTGAGGCCTGTTGTTGCCATGGCATTACTCTGCATATTCTTACATTGCCATGGAAACAGAAAAAATGATGTGGGTCAAGTGCATACAACTCTTTAAAAAAAACAAGTGCCCTCTTTCAGATTGTTTTGGTGTAGCACCCACACATGTACAAGCCAAGCTTGTTATGCGCTGATCCCCATTAAAAGGCCAGAGATTGTAACAGAGTGATCCATGTTCCTCAAATGAATACAAAGGAAATACAGTGTTTGCATACTTTAATTACAACTGCTTTTGTCATTTTGTTATAATTGAATTGGATATATGGATATGGATAAAAAATACTATTACAATAACAGTCTCTTGGGTCCATACAGAATAAATAAAACAGATGACATACAGTATATCTGCACTGTTTCTCCTACATCTTTTCGACTACTGAACTATATTGGAACAATTTATGTGCACTGAGATTACAGATGGTCATATACAGTAAAGGTCATATGATCATATAGCCTAAAATAACACAGGTCCAAATGATAGGCCTACACTTTTTATATTCGTCTTTATTTCATTCTTATCATTTTAAATTCAGTATTTTTGCTGCTCTCCAAATATCCTTCTTGATATTCCACATTCACTGTTTTTGAATGTTACAGTAAGAGAAAAGACATGGCAGTAATGTGGCTCCCTCTAGTTGTGGGAGGTGGATTTACAATAGCTTGAGCAGTGCACACCGGCCTAATTAAACGGTCAAGTATGACCAGTGGTGGAAAGAGTACTGAAAAAGCATACTCAAGTAAAAGTACTGTTACTTGTCAAAAAATGTAGTGAGAGTA
>JAODLI010015907.1:0-23667 GCA_027575585.1 Percopsis omiscomaycus | reverse complement strand
GGGGCCAGGAAGAACACAGGAAATAGACGCACTAGGGGAACATGGAAACGTCGTGACAAAAAGGGTATTTGGTTTGTCCATCTGAGCCCCCACTTGCTGGGGCCCCAGACAGTTGCCTGCCTTGCCTGTTGGCAAAACACACTTTAGCCTAAAACCACAATAGGAGAACTGGAGAACTGACTAGAAATACTTGAGAAGAACGCCATGACATTCTAAATTGAAAGTAGGGCTCAGAATGAACGATTTTATCACGCGTGACATCATATTGCAGGCACCTAATGAAAATGTCATGCCCTGTCATGTGCTACTAAGCTGTGTCGAGTCGCGTCACATTATGCCACAAATCTCATATTGTTGGTTAAACAGATTTGTTGGCCCTTCCACGCGACCAAAAGCAAACCGCTGGACTTTTCCCTTTCGTGCCAGCGGGATCCGAGAGGAAACGTATATTGAGTCAGTGTTGTGATTGACAGGGGCATGATGGTCCTAGGTTTGTCCATCATGAAAAAAGGAATCCATCACAGGTGCTTTGTAAAGAATATCCATTAGTAATACTGTACATAGTCACACAACAATATCAATGTCAAAGCCTCGCATAGGAAAATTATACCCTTTTCAAATGAGCCGGGGAGGCCTGGCCATGTGGGATGCTCATTGATGGTTTCACACCTCAGGCTGGATGCAACGATAACCCTTCTATACAGATATTTCAGTGGATAATAATAGTAAAAACTTAAACACACATGCTGGGCTAACTTTGAGAAATTAGCAGATATGTTGTTAAGGTCAGCTATTAATTGACTTGGTCCTTGAGCCACAACTGCCAAGGCCGTATAACACCTTGGCCGTGAGTGTTTCTCACCCTCAAAGTAAATGAACATCATGTCATCTTTCATTTGGATGTGGTGGCAATTTTTTCCTCACAAACCTTCATGTTGTGGTTTCTGTTTGCTTTGACAGTATGATGTTGGTGTGCGATGACAAAAGAAGCACATAGCCATTGCATAGCCAACTGTTGATTCGTAGCATTGTTTTAGGGTATGGTTTACCTTTTTTCAACCCATGCCTGATTAAAATGTTGTTTCCCATAATTTTTAAAGGTGTATACCACAACCTCAATGATTAAGAATTTAGTATTTCACTTTAGCATTGAGAAAATATGTGCTTGCACCAATTCTTCTTACTGGGTTTATAATGTAGTTCAATGGGCAACTGTTAAAGATAAATTGGGATACGGCAATTGTGCATTGGTTTGGTTTTGGTCTTTTTGGGTCGCTATGGTCATTATAACAAAAATAATGCGCTGGCCTTATTGTATAAAGATTCACTAAGTGATGTGGGATGGGATTTCTTTTATGTTTACCACATGTGCCTGTATCAACATTTGGTATAGTTGGTGATACAGTAGCTTGGTGTTGCTTACAACAATGTAGAGGAAGCCTCGGTCCCACTACTGTATGTACCTGGGATAACAAGCTATTATGGTAAACGATTACCTGACAATGACTTACTGTATTATCACCGCTTCTCTCAATTCCATTATGCTTGCTGTGAAAATCCACACCTAAATCTGTCTATTGTACTCCTGTTTTAATGGAACCAGAATGTTCTCTGTTCTCATTATGAATCAGATGGCATTTGCAAACATGTGTTTATAAAAAAAAATGTAAGTCATAAAATAAATTGCTCTCGTCTTACTCGATAAGTGCAGATGGCATTTGTAGACACATTAATAATGTTTTAAAAAAGTCATAAAATGATGCCTTGTAGTATTGACAATGTGTTGCAGTTCGCTGTCTACCAAGGATTTAAATGACAGCATTTGATAGTAATGAGTATTACTTTTTGGGGTACTGTCACCTTTATGAACCCATTGAACTTATTGTATTTTAGTTTGACATTATCTTGTTGTGAGCCATTAGGCTTTCAGAGGTTGATTTGTCAACACGTTTTTTTAGGTGCCACATGTAGAACCCTTCCAGTCAAAGGGGGACCTGTGAAGATAACAGAGAGTTTTGAGGAAAATTAGCTTACTTGTCCAATAATTTGAAGCCCTGTTGTTGACAGTACGACATTGTGACAGAGCCTGAGCACAGCCAGCCAACAAACAAACTGACTATGGCGACTCCGCTGGAGGATCTAAAGAACTGTGAAATTACCATTCTTGCAGTGCAAAAAAATAAACCAAAAAGCAACGTGCCATGATATACCTGGCAATTGTTGTCTGCAACCTTGTCTAAAGTCCATTCAAACCATTTGGGGGGAAAAAGCTACTGTAAGGTCAAAACAATATATTTTATTTGTCAATACTCACAACAGGGAATGTTTTCATATACATATTTACAGTATACTATAATGTTGATCTATTAACACTATTTAAATAATTGATCAGTACCACCAGGCCATATTAATTGGTAGTGACAGTTGTTTAGATAAGCATGCTTGCTGGGGGATGCTAAACACATGAGTTGTGGCTAATTTACCGCACGATTTTCCCTGTGGCTCAGAGAGTGGGCTGGCATTAAGACCACCGGAGGGTCTTAATGACCAAATCAGGTTAGGTAAATCACCACCTGTGCCCCACTGAACGAGATGATTTCAGCTTAAAGCGATCACAGAGCAAGCTCTGGCATCATTCGTCTTCCCCTTTGCATTCACTGAGGATGACTGGGACTAAATGGGCCATTCTTTATCTTCTCTCAGACAAATGCAGAGAGTAGCGACGCCCTGTCACCGCGCCAGACATTTAGATGGAATCAGGACTAAACAAATACTGTGCTGTGGCCTTCCCAGAAAACGACACTGACTTACAACCGCAGATTAATAATGACGAAGAAAGTGGTCGCTACAAACGAATAGGTGTGCGTTGCTGACTTTTGAAAGAGATACAATTATTAAATATCATGGCATTTCTTTATATTAATTTGTCTATTTTTAAATTTCCTTTGTGAGCATGCTTGCAGACTCTGACACACACACGCATGCGTGCATTTGGTCTCAGCACTGATGATGTTGAAGTGGAAGAAGACCGAGATCTTTGATGGCTAATTAGTGTGGGCAGCTGTCAGAACAGTAATGGCAGCGATTTGAAAGTTTTGATACTACGGTTATATTTATGCGTTCACAGCTCGCTTTGTTCTCTCAGGGATTATTGGGTTGCTAAGGACTGCACCGGAGAGACGGAGAGGAGAGGGAACATCAGATTTCCTCTTCCCGCGGTGAATGTGACCACATTAATTATAGATCTTGGAGAGGCAGTTACATGCTTTCCACATATTTTTAGAATATGAGAGGCTGTTTTTTTCTTTAATCAGGACGACAGGTGTCAGCTTAGTTCAAAGGAAAAAATACTGAAACCTACTTAAAGTTGTCACATGGTGACATTCTGAGGAGGCTGAGGTGTGAAGCTTCTATTTGTGAATTCAGGTGCAGGGCTAGAGGCGGACGGGTTGCGGAGGTGAGGCGGGGAGATAGATATCAAATGATTGGAGCATACTACTGCATATTCCTAAGTGCACCGTGCGCACTAGCCACGGCCAGCGTGCTCAGAACAATGAACAGAGCACAACCAACCGCTCAAAGAATTACATTGCGACACACAGCACACACTGTATAAAAAGCCTACTTCCGCAATGACTTGATATATATTATTCTTTCTTTATTTCTATCTTTATCTTTTAAATTAGTATCACACTCCTCAACTGCACTATAGTGCCCGCAGATTCTCAAATTTCAACCCCAACTGTACACAAACATGTGGCTGTAGGAGGGGTAGAGAACAGTATAAACCTATGAGACAGACCCGGACTTGAGTGTTTCTGCATTATGCGATTACTTGAGCAACAACAGAAATATGAAAGTTCAGAGAAAACTGGGTAAATAATAGGTCGGCCACATTATTCTTCGAAATTGTGCACACAAACACATTCTAAGCCAATGCCATTATGTATACTGTAACATCACACAGCTAACTGTACCTTGCTTTCCAAAAACATGGAAAATTATCTTTGTAGTAACAGGCTGCTATTTCTTCGCTATATGTACAGCTAATCCATTATACATACATGTCTTTTTTTAACAGAAGATACATTTTCCAAGCAATCCCAAGGGAGTTTCCCATTCCTAGTTTGTGTTTCAGGAAGAATGGAGCCATTAGTAATTGTACACAATACATCCAACGTAATTTGTTTAGTGCAGGGATCAAATTAACTCGTCCAAATGCCAATTTGAAAATGAGTGCATTAGGGCCTTTTTCTTTTCTCTAGTGTGTTTTAATGTCACCTTGGGTGGAATTTCCTCCAAATGTGGTGCAACCTGATCAATACCCAGAGTAGTGTAAAATGGCAGGTGACATCCTCTGACGGGGAGCTCTGATAATGGATCCTACACCAGCGGCGCGTCAGGAACCCCTTCCTCTGGGCTCCCCCGAGGGTCCACACCAGATCACCGTATCAACTGATTGTTTTCAATGTGACTTTGATTGATATCGGATTCACACTGTTTTTCTAGTTCACAGACAAGAGGCTGGCTTATCTATGCGTCATAGGGTATCGGGTTACCTTGTGGCCACATTACCTTTGGTACCTCTCTACCGCAATGCATGTGAAGGCGCCACAGTACGCCAATCCACTCCATCTTCCTGTCCTGGAAGTACAGTGTGTTTTAGATCAGGCGGGGGTGGGGTGTAGTGAATTATGTATTTCGATAATGTGTTTTATGACTGCTGGGGCTACTCTCTCTCTCTGTGTTATCTCAGGCTGGTCTGGTGGTCTGGGTGTTGGACTCCCAGCCGGCAGGTCGTGGGTTCGAGCCCCAGAGTTGGCCTACCTGTAAGCATCCTTGTGCAAGATGCCTAACCCCTACCTGCTCCATGTAATATCAGAATATAATTTTAAATCGCTCTGGATAACAGTGTCTGCTAAATGATGTTTTTGTAATCTCCATCTCTCTATCGCTTATGCATTTGTTTGTTTGTGTGCTGATTGGGTTAACTGATTACTAATGATATTTTATTACAATAATGTTGAGATGTCATTGCTGCATGGTAAGCAATAAACTGAGGTATTCTCACCTGTATTCAATATGTCCACACATGTCCACACATTGCATCACTTTTAGGAACCAAATCAGCCTATAAGGAAAAAATGAAAAAACATTTGGTTGAATGGGTTTTCACCATTCAGCCATGCTGACCAAGCCGATATATCATTTGGATTATTTTCATAAATACGTTTTTATATATATTTTCTAGGGAGAATGTAACAAAAAAAATAAAAACACTCAGGTATTATAGTGTACAGATAGGTCTGCATATATAAATAAACAACAGCCGTGGTCAACAAAGGCATGCTGTGATTCCTATCAATGCAGGCAATTTGTGTGGCGGTATTTTTTTTGTCAGCTCTGTTTGCCAGATTTCCATACTACCCCCCCCCCCTCCACTTGCTGTTCACACGGCCCCCTTGCCTCGCTGGCCAGCAGGAAATAGGCATTCAATGCCTTTTAGATGACTTCCTGAAAGAAATGAATCTCTCATGGAAAATGAGAACAATGAATAATGAAACAGTGGATGGGGATGTTCCTGACCCATGCTATTCATACAAGCTGGGCCATCACAGAGAGCCATGTATGAAATTGAAGGTTTGTGATCACAGGGCTGGAAAGAGCCAGTGGTAGGGCCATTAGACGGGAAGGAGAAACAAATAGGTTTTCTCTTGGCACTCTTATAATCATAATATTTAGGCTACACACCGTCTAGAGAGCTTTAGTCAAGATATATTAGAAATGTTCCTACTGAATGATGGATTATACCTTTTACAGCCTAGGTGCACTATAGAATTTTCATTAAATCCATGGATTAAATTTAAATGTTCAAAGAAATGCTCATAATATTTGAAGCGTTAAAATTTCGGAAAAGTACGTGATTCACATCCCATCATTAGCCTACTTAAAGCATTACTTGTCTGCGCATTTAAATGCGCAGACATTTAAATCAAATCAAAGTTTAGAAAGTCAGAAAAGCAAGGCTAATTTTGCACAGTAGCCGACCATATAAAGTCTCTGCGAATCTAAATTATTATAAACCCCGACAGAGAAAATAATCTGCCGATGAGAACAAAACACAACAGCGCAGCAGCAGTACCGGGCCAGGGAGTTATTTTGGGGCGGAAGGGGGGGGGGGGGGAGTTGAAAGCCAGTCTCTCCTCACATTATCCTCAGCAGGATGGCCGAGGAAAAGGAAAGGCAACAATTTCGCTTGCGCCATTAAAAAAGACAGAAAAACCGCATCCCTCCAGCTGCCACAGCAGTGCTCACGCAAAGAACTCGGCTTGAGCACTTACAAATCTTTCTAATCCCTTTCAACACGGAGCAGCGGCTGTAAGACCCCCGCTTACAGTGTGTGTGTGTGTGTGTGTGTGTGTGCGTGTGTGTGTGTGTATAGGTGGGTATGGGGATGGGGGTAGGACTATTGAGAGACACGGGGAGCTGGGCTGCGCGGCTACGTGGCGTTTCTTTGGTACAGAGAAGCTGTAGGGTTGCACGGCGATTTACCACGTGCCATTTCCAAAGACTGAGAATGGCTACAATTACGGAACGCGGTTCTTGGGTGTCTATGAGTGTCCGTGAATATACAGTATATCCATATATATGTGTGTGTGTGTGTGTGTGTGTGTCTTTTGGAGGGTGCGGGGTTTTAATGAACCCACAGCATTCAGTGTTCATTTGGCTCCGTATAAGCATATTGAATGCAGGTGGCAGGGGTTCCTATCGGAGGCCGAGCATCGACTGCTGTGTCTCAGGTCACTGCTGTTTACGAATCATTGATTTTTTTCATTGTACGAGTCGCAGGCGATGCCTCGTCTCATCGCAGTCAGAAAGTGTGTGTGTGTTTGTGTTTGTGTGTGTGTGTGTGTGTGTGTGTGTGTGTGTGTGTGTGTGGGTGTGTGTGTGTGTGTGTGTGTGTGTGTGTTGGGGGGGTTATTGTGTTTTTCATAATAACCCGCTGTGCCAGACCACACACAGGAGAGGTCTCTACCGTTCCAAACTAATTCAGGCCATCATATTCAACTTCTAAATGTTGGAACTGTAATGAGATGATTGATTGAGGCGGGCTGTTGTTCTGACAGATTACTGGCGTGGACACAGCTGGCTGCTTGTCAACGCCGATGGCTGAATGATGTACAACCGCCATCAGTAAAAACAAAACCGACAACGCCCACAGTCGTAAGGTGCCGCTGTGGCCCTTACCGAAGCGAGCGTCAAGTGTTTTAGCGCTCACTAGCTAAGCAGTTAGTTAGCAGTAACAGCAGTTAGTGCTTACTACGGTACCCACGCGGTTAGTTAGAGCTCGCTATCCAAGCAGTTAGTTAGTAGTTACGTATCGCCTACTATTCAAACACTGGAGATAGATCAGGAGACCCTTTTTCCTCATAACGGTGTATCTTATCCGCACATCACCTCTTAATCTGAGACAGCAGCTCACATTGTTTGCTAGGCTACCATGCTAGGGTAGGCTATTAGACATGCCAACCGTCCTTCTCCCCCTGAGTCTGTATTCAATCCGTGTGAATAGTTAAGCCTAAAATGTGTCAAATTCAAGTCACCGTCTTTCTCATCATTGGACACCGTCAGTGTGACAGTGAGGATCTAACATGTTCTACCTTGATGAAGACGTGCCATCTGTTGCTTGGCTCATTTTAATGAATGCCCTGGCGTCAGCGGTGCAGAGGGAATGTGAGATGCAAAAATCCGCCCACGCACATCTCACAGCTCATTTTAAGGAGAGACAATCATTAGAGAGGCAGAGAAGAAAATACAGCTAAACTACTAAACGCTAACTAGATGGCTGCTGTTGGCTAATGATAAACTGCATTAGAATTTAGATTGGAAATATTGAAAAATGGGAGTGAATCCATACAAAAAGCTTAGTGCCGTCAGATAATGCTGGTATGCTTGAAGTGATTCATGTTGAGGGAGGGGGTATTGATAGATTAGAGCCTTTATCATGTTTACTGAATGGGTTTTATAACCATGTGTTGTGGGTTGCAGCCACATGTCCATGCTCTCAATATTCAGAGAAGGGAAAAATTGCTGCTTCAGGTAATGAAACATGAGGATCTATTGAATTGGAAAAAATAAATGCTTCAGAAAATATTGCTCTACAAAGCTAAATGGACGGGGGGCCCGCAACAATCATTATTTATGAGGGAACGAGCTTGTGCAGATGACATCTCCAATACTTTTCAGCATTTTTCATGCAACCAGATACCACGGAATGGCCAGACAGACTCCAAATAAAAGACAGGGCCGACGCAATGACAAAAAGTGCATCTGGCAATATGCTTAAAGAAAACAGAATCAATAACCAATCTAAGGGGCAGAGAGGGTCAGGTTCAGCCAGGAGGGGTTATCATATAGCCCCGGCCCATGTAATGAAGGGCCTCGCGCAGTGTCAGGACAGTTTTAAGATAGCTTTCAGAGCCCAGAGTCACAGTAATGGTGGAAAAGGATGTCTTTTGGATTGCTTGCGGAGGAGAGACCAAATCCCAAAGTATGACTGGAGAGAAGGATGGCCTTTACAACTGGGTTTTTGCGACAAGAGCAAATGCAAATTTCAACATGGAATGTTTTCCTCAGAATTGAGAAAAAAAATTATATCTTTCCTGCGATATGTACTTAATGGTATTTTCACAAGTAATGATAAGATTCCTAGTAACTAAGATAGCCCTGATGAATGCTGATGTCGCTATTAGAATGTGTTAAGTTACAATGGCTAGTTTATGACCTATTCAGCTATTGACAAATTATGTAAGTGTTCAGAGTTTTGGCTACCGCACTCGGGGGCCAATCACATTGTGCCATGTGACATCTCAGAACCTAGTAGTGAAAAAAATAATATATATATATATGAAAAAAATTAAATATCCACTCTATATTTTTGGTACATCGGGAACGGATTGGCTTGGAATTGGCTTGACAAAATCTGGACTGAACATTGAACTTCAATATAATAATCACCCTGGCTGAAAACTATCCTCTGTAAAGTATCTGAACATGTTTTCATCAGAACGTGAAGGCAATGCTAATAGACCCCTTGTTAGCATGAGTCTTTCCCCTCTACAGAATCCTGTACGCTGCTGACATCTCTGTACATCGCCTGGTTCAAGCAGCGGTTTCTGCCCCCTGAAAGGCCAGATCCTGCAGGGGAGTATCTCCGCTGACCTCGCACGGGGACCTGGGATCAGTCCACTACGGGCCTGCAGACATCATCCTCGGGACCTTTCAGATGAGGTGTGCATAATGGGGAGGTTTCTTTCACTGAAGGATGAATCAATGTGGCATGAAGAGGAAAATTTCCACCCCATTTCCTCCCTTGATTACCCCCACCACATACAGCTCCTTAATAGCTTGTTGTGTGTCATAAATCTCTTTTTACCACCCCGGCGTCACAGATGTATTACAGTGTATGCCTCACATATTAAAGCCAATGGTTTTGTTCTGGTTTTCCGTGGCAAATACATTGTGGTGGGGCTGCACAGTCCAGACAGGGCCTCATGTCGTTCCACTGTCGCCGTCGTTGTCTAGGTCTCAGCTGGCAAGATGCTCCGCGATGGGCGGACCTGCTTATCTTCAAACAGCTCTCAGGTTTACAATAATCGTGTGTCTGGCTGGCAGACCAATGAATGCTGCCTCTGACCTTGCACTTGGGGTTGAAGTGAAGGCAATCATGCAACCGCATACCGAGGGTTCAGTGTAGCTCTCAGGGTCACGGGATTTTCTGTCAAGAGGGCTTGTATTGCTGTCAACCATGGAACAGTGTTCCCAATTGAATCCAATAGTAAAAGGTCAAGAGCAGATCAAAATGTTTTTTTCGTACTTATTCTTGACACGTACTGTCCAGGTGCAGCTGTGCAAAATGATCATCGCTTAGAAATATAACCATACATTTCCATATGTAGAAAAAACATTATTGTTAGACAATGACATCCCACAGTAAAATCGATTATTGGCTTTAGAGATAATGCCTGTGAGGTCGTCGGCACCTCTATCTATCTATCTATAATTACGGAGAACCTATTGAAAAGAAAAAGAAAAGAAAATAAATCTGTGTTTCGTGGGATCTTTAGGGAAGTTTAAACACAACATAAACACAACATCTACCAAAGAGAAAGACTAAGACTGTTACGACTGAGAAAACCTGAAATCGAAAACAATGAAAACGAAGTTTGCACCAGGCTAATATGAATTCATAGCCATGCTTAACTATCATGTTTTTAGATTTATTTCATGGACTCCTCAAAGCTTTTTAGTTACCACACGTGATTATTGCATTCATTTCATGCAAGAGGGGGATAGCTTTTTGTTTATTCATACAAACTGTGTCAGTGCGGTGGTCTATGACAAGAACTCAATTGAATTGCTATTGTGATAAACAAGTCGCTTCCCGAAACACCTTTTTCAAATGAGACTAACAAAACAAACAGCAAATGTTCTGGTGACTTAATTTCCACAGTGAGGGTTGTGAACTCCAATGACAGCAGTTTGGTGAACAGAGTTCTCACATTTCACATAAAGTAGATATAGCATGTATGTGTGTGTGGGCGGGGGGGGGGGATTTGTATACAGACATTTCCTGGCATAGCACATTGCATATTTGATAGAGCCATGTGTCTATGGCAGATATTTTCATTTCAGAGGACAGTATTTTCCATGCCTATTAAAGAAACCTGCCTCAAATTATGATATAATAAAATAAAAGATATATTTTATAGCTAAGTACATAACAGAAAAACACCCCTAAAAGACAAAAACTAATGGTCACTGACATCACTGAGCTCTGAATCCTCTTCAATTGAAATTTTTTCCATTTATTTACCAGATAGGGGTTAGACTCCTCTTGAACTACTGTATGGGCAAAGTCTAAAAACTTTGTATTGAGGAAATATTCTCTATTGCCTTTAAGACTTGTGTATCAGCTTATATTTTTCTAAAGTTTTATGTAGCTGCTAATATTCTTATTGTTGTGGATACAAGTGTCTGCTAAATGTAATAAATAATAAATACAAATGTAAAATGTAAATATTATTAGCAAGTGGTTTTACAGAATAATAATTAACTACGTCAGTCACAGTAAATGTGTTCATTTTAATGTTGTTCTTTTTTGAAAATGTAGCCTTTGTCTAAGATAACAATCAAAACAATTGTGTTTTTCCTGAAACCATTAAATCATGCTAATGCAGTCCTGTTATTCACATGGGAAAAAACAAATAAAATATGAAGCTATCAATGCCCCATTGGAATGACCTTGGGTACACACAAACAGATGTTTAACTTTTTTTTTTTTTTCAAGTATTGTTAACCATTAAATCCAAGCCCTGTTCTCTGTTATATTATTTTCCTGCTAGCTATTAGCAGCTTGAGAATTACAATAACCACCAATGTATTTTCCCCCCAACATTTTATTTTCACCGGCTATCAAAAAAACGTACAGTATTTCCCAGTGTCCTCATAAGTGCAATTACAATAAAACACTAAAGACAAATACACTTCAACTCCAGCAAGAGCGTAACAGCACAGCAAAAAGACATTGGAGAGAAGACATTATTATCCCTGAGGACGAAAATGCTATTATAAACTGATTAGGTGGAGGAGAGCTGGATAGAAATCACTCTTGAATCTTTTTTAACCATTAATTAGTGTCTCTGTCAGCACGGTTGATCCTGCAAGGATGACTAATGCGTATAGCTCTCCCACTGGTCTTTATGACTATAGTTGGTATATTGCTGTCACATTTGCGTATTATTAAATCTTATAACCTATTAATGCAGCTGGGCTGGAGTTTGGTGTACTGTTTCATGTCATAATACAGCCTCTCCTGTTTTTCAGAAACACAGGGACATACACTAACAACAGCAACAAGGTATAGTCAACTTCCCCCACGTAATTGGTCGACGGTAAGAAGGCTTGCAATGTGTACGGATCGCTAACGACTACCCTGGAACCGCCTCGCCTTGCCAAGTGTGTGTATCAAACAGAGTTTAAAGGCTGACATAGTATCTGTTTTGAGCAGATCTTTTGAACATCGTATTCCCGTAAGTCACAAGACACTGAACTTGACCCCACCTCCTTCTTTAACGTTGCCGTTTGGTTCAGAGAGTGAGACTGAGATGAGTCCACGCAGCAGTCAGAGGGCTGAGTCAAAGGCCGTGGGGGTGAAGCGGGAAGCCCCCTCCCCCGCACTTCGCCCCCACGGTGTGGTGTCATCCTCTGGCAGACCACTGCCAAGCTGCGGTGGTCTGCTGTTGAAGTGGGCCACCTCCGACCCCTGCCTGGTTGGTTGCGGGGCCTTTTGATCCAAAACGTCAGCCAGCGGCTGCACAGCTGCACCCGCCGAGACAGGCATCTCCTCGAGCTCCCAATTAGAGTCCCAGCCGGGCCCTGCTCCATCAGCCGTCCTCCGGGGAACCAGGGCCTGACACTGATGTGGGTCTACAGCAGCTGAAGGGGAGGGCAGCGGGTGGTGCAACCTTTGAGGCAATGCCAATAAGCGCTTTAAAAATGTATGGGCACCCTCGTCAAACTTTATTTTATTTTTTTCCTGCCGCGTGATGCCATGGCAACCGGCTCAGGCTCACGGCGTGGTTGGGAGTAACAAAACTGTTTGTTTTGTGTCTCTTTCACTTTCCCTCTGTCTTAATGTCCCCATGTCAAAGACATAGCAGTACTAAGGGCGTGCCAGGAAATCTAGTTTTTGTTTGATTTCTTCTTTTTTTCATTTCATAATTGACTTTAAACCTTTTGGGTAATTCTGTGGGATTGAGTAAGGGGCAATTTAATTGTTTTATGTTCTGCATGTCTCCTTATACATCATTTGGAGCCATACAACTGAGATGAGGCTTTCACTGGATTGAGAACATGGTCGTCCTATCGACTACCAGCAGACTGGCTGAAGCTATTCAGCCTAGATGGAAAAAAAACCTCTGGAGGGACAGTTATTGGGTTCAGCTATTGCCAGTAATTCCCGTGCTGTGTTCATTTGCAATTTCGCTCTTTTTGTCACATTTAATTACATTTGAGAAAAAGTTCATTGTTTCCCAAGCAGCTGAAGGATTCCAAATTCTGAGAATCCAAGGTTTGTGTTCAGCACACATAAAAGGACACATAATATCTACCACTCAATATGTATTTTAACTTATAAAGGCTAAGTTAGAGCTTCATTGAGTCCATAAATGTGCTATAGAGCATCAATCAAGCATCAGTTTGTTGTGTCTAACAGAGGTTGCTAAACACGTCACCCAGTTGTGACACATTTATGGACCCATCTTTGAGACATATTAATATTATACATATTATTATTGATGCCCTTATAACAGGTGCGTATAGAGGCTTTACTGACGCCTCAGTAAAGCCTTTATAAGCAGAACTTTTCAAATGAGACGGGTTCTCCTCAAACAGGCAGTAGTCGGCTAACATGTAGTATTAATTAATAATGTAGGCTAGATAATTCATATTTTATTGCAGATCACTGACCGTACCAACAAGGCCATACGGGGTTGATACCAAGGAAAACCGTGTGTAGCGCAGGCCAAAGTGTGCCGGAGTATTGGCAGAAATAAACCAAAAAAAAAGGCCAAAATGCTAATTTTACCAGCTCTTGTAGGAAACTGACCTTGGTGGAACTCCAGGGGAAGGTTTCTTGTCAAAGGTAGGGACCCCTAGAGATGTGGTATTTTTCCCCAAGTGATTCATTAAATGGGGCTGGCTGAATAACAGTGGAAGGCTGATGGTTGGGGAGTGGATGGGATGGTGGAGGGAGGGAGAGGGGGGTTTGAGTTCCCATTCCCCTGGGACATGTGTGCACACAGCTATGTGACAAATTAACATCAAAAAGTGCCTCTGGTTCCCAGCAGTGCAAGAGAAACTTCCTTCAGCTGATTCATGTCACTCTCTCCCCTCCCAGAGACTGAGGCCCACCCAGCCAGCCTATCACATCGCTCTCAGCCCCATCAAATTGAGCAATTTAAATCAATCAAAAATGTAATCATCCTACCATTCTGGTGCTAAATTTGATCCATAACAGAACTCTAAAGTCTAGGGACTTGAATAAACTTTACTGAAAGAAATAGATACTAGAATATTTTTGTGTCACACGATTTTATTTTTTTCGACTGACACCTGTCAGGGTTTGTGGTAATTGTGACCCAAGCACAGACAAGGAGGTGTGGTGGTGGGGTTCTTCACCAATCAAACAAAACACAGAATGCTTGAGGCTCAGGGAGGTCAAGAGAAAAACAGAAAAAGGTGAGGGTGGTGAATAGAAAATAAGAGGAAGAACCATATAAGGAGACAGGGCAGAGCAAGGGAGGGGCTGGGAAGAACACAGGGAAAACAAGGTAGACACACTAGGGAAACATGGAAACAGACACAGGGGAATACAAGACAAGACCAGGGAACACCTTGCATGATTGTCTCTTGAATTTGAGTCATGCAGCCGATTTCCTTACAATATGACATAAATATCCAATATACATCAATAAAAATGAATGTCTCATCACATATAAGGAATCTATACTTGTGCTTGCGGATGAAACTTTGCTGTTTTTATGGAGGAAATCTGAACTCCAAAATAGAAATATGTGTCAATGTGTCTCCTTTGCATACATCCGCAAGGCCCATTTCTGTCAGTCAAGCTGGGGTTTCTAATGATGAGTATAACTGGAGGAAAAATACTGCCTGTAGCGGTTCTTACCAACAGCCGGCAATAACAGGCAGCTTCAATCATTCCAAAGACTTGAAATGGGTTCCCGTGTTTAATCTCACCTGCGTACTAAAACCACATATTACAAAAGCATAGTGCCAACATGTACTGGGGAAAAAGATATGCGAGAACCAAATAAACAAACTCAGTTTGAGCATATGCTGCTATTTATGGTTTTAAACATGCACTTGGCAGCTACCCAATATGAAACATAACCCTATATTGCAGCAAACATAGTAAGGCGTATAGTATTTCTGTCACATTCATGTGACGTAAACATTATTGTTGTAACTGACCCTGAAACCTTCCTGGATTTAGAAATATACGTTTGCAATCACTGAACACTGTGTGGTTTATGTGTTAGGTCCCATTATGATTAGCACTACTATTATTAATAGCGTTGATAATAGTTGATAATTTCATGTATTTTTGTAGATTAACATACACTGTAATACAATTTCTGAAATAATGTTTCCGGTTAATATTTATTTTAACACATTGATCTCACCTCCCATTACTTAGAATGTTCCTGGGCCTAATAAGGCCATTTCAAATGCCACACACGCTTTGCTTGGACAGGGCAAAATGTCATTTAGAAGGTCAATGTTCCATGAGTGGAAATAAGTAGTAAGGTAAACAGTTAGCTTATGGACTCTTTAATTTCCTTATGATGGTCTGTTTGCATTACCTTCCTGTGTTAGTCTATTAGAGTTAGCGAAGTACAAGCATAGCATGTTTCTTTTTACTTCACATCCATCTGCCCTCATGCCCTGAAATCACAAGCGATTGTTTGAATCTCCCAGCTGTGCGGTGCAGAGCACAATGCCTTGGATTCTCCCCGACTTGACCTTCTGATTGGATATCATACAGACGCCAGTGTCCAATGATTAACCAGGCTTCCTACTGCAGGTAGAACACTGAAAAAGTCATCTAGAGTAGCTGCTGCAGCCTCAGGCAAGCACATCTGAGGAAGTCTCAGCTTTATTGAACAAATGTGCTGTTAACATAACCTATGATTAAAAAGCCCAATCCACCTAATTAATTGGAAGAAAAAAAAACACGTTCAAAAGGTTTAGAGATACAGTAGCTGCCTTACAGTCCTTGTCTGCACTCCGTATAAACTCAAGATGGTTACATACCATAAATTAATTGTCTCTTCATTGCAAAAGACTGTAGTGTACCTAGTACGATGTAGCTGAAGCTGAAAGCTGAAAGAACTCAACATACACACTAGAGACGGCTGACTCTATCTGGCCTGGCGTGATTTCTTATCTCTGGTTAATGACAAGTGATTCTGACCCTCAACCTGTGGGGAGAAATATATATAATTTGTTTTGTTTGTTGTTGTTTTTGTTGATGAGCAGATGGACTTTATTGTAAGTTTTCATTCAAATTAGAACAAAATCTCCAGTGTTATGCCCTGAAGGATAGAGACAGAGACGAGATAAAAGGAGGAAGGATTCAAGTATTTACATGAAAAGATGCATCTGAGAAAACAGCAGAGGGAAACATAGAATATTTACAAGGTTTGAGAGTCAGACAGTCCTTCACACACACACACACACACACATATTTTGTCTGCAAGTTTTGTTTCAAGGGCATTATGAAAGGAAATAATATCACAGAAGCAAGGCTTTCTGAAGTTTGAAAACATGACAAGCGCTGAGATTGACAAAAAGCTTTCCATAAGATATACACTAATAAAACAGTTTCAGTGCAGACTTCATTAACGCACGACAGCCCATTTCTGTCAGAGTCATCCTAATGTCTTTCTTATTGGCTTCTAAGATATGATGTGCTCTGATTTGAGGTATGTGAACACTGAAGCATGTTACAGAGAAAACCCTTTCATACACTGCTGTCAATCACAGCAGTGTTTCGGTGATGACAAATCATCCTTTGGTTTGAGAAGAAATTAAAATAGTTTAGTCATTAATATCACAATGACTGTAATTAGCCGATACATGTTCCTACATTTTACCCCAGTAGGTGTTTAGCTGTGGCCATGCTACACTCTGCCTTTTAAAACCACCTGCTTAACTTTACACTATAACACAAGCGTGTGTCAAAGTTCACCAAACTTGGGCTGTGGAATAGAGCCAAGATTTGTAAATTCTATGCATACGCATTTGGATGCTTTTTCCTGCGTTTGAAAGGAGGTGAATGATGGAACGCCAAACTGTAGTGTGACCGGGCTTAAGATCAAGGTTTAAAAAAAGATAATATACAGACATTTTTTATACCACGAAATGGAATGTATTTCATACAATATACAGTACAGGTTATTTTACAGTATAATTAACACATTTAGATTGCATACTTACAGTATACACCAGTATTTGATGGCATTAAAACATTCCTCATGATGTATATGAATGAATAAACATTGTTCAAAATGGCTTGTTCTATATGGTGGTCATAATGTAACATTGTGTGTGGTCTAATATTATTATTATATAATGACTACTACTACTGTTAATTATTACTAATCATTACTAAGCTAATATATTGCTTGTTCTTGTGTTCACTTGAGCCTCTCATAAATGTTGAGAGTACCTCTCATTCTAGGATAACTGTGGGATATTTCTGTTGAGTCACTACGGTAGGTGGAACTGTAGGCTTTTATAAACCAAAAGTAAGAAAAGAAAAGGTCAAAAGAAAGAGTGGCACAGTGTCTTTATCACAGGAAGGGCTCTTGAGGTAATTACAGAAGCAGTGGTCACGATCTTAAACCTGATTAAAAGCAACACGACTATAAACACAGCCAGGAAGTCTATAACAAAGCGCTCACCTTGTTAGCCTACGTACTTGATTTATTGTTGGCACATGATACATATTGACTATTGCTCAGTTTTACTTTAGACCAAAACGGAACAAAGTGTTGGTCCGGAGCCAGACAGCAGCACAGTGAATGAATTTGTCTCCCCCGGTGACAGGATCACTACTTCCTCCTCTGTATGCATTTGTAATCAAATAAGCTGCTCTTACTTTATTAACTTGGACAAGCTTACTTCAGATAAGCCTATCGTTTTAAGCCACTTCAGAGTGGAATCAGCCCTCGGGAGGTGATGAGGGGCCGACTCCCGGGATCCGGAGCCACTGTGTTATTGTCTGGGGCTTGGCCCGAGACTGCGGAGAGAATCACTTCCTCTAATGGAAAACTATTGTCTGCCACCGTGGACACACAGCTGAGTGGAATACAGGCTGGCCTATTTGGACTCGTGCACGAGGAGGAATGAATCTCTCCATTCGAAGAGGAGCTATTTTGGAACTGTAATATCCTTTGAAGTCAATTCTTGTTAAAGAGTACATCTGGGAGGGGGTGCGGTGTGATCCTGTATGCCAGTCAGTACCATTCCAACAGTAATGCATACAAGCCAACCAAAACCAACAAAAGCCAAAAAGAATAAGAAACAAAACATACAGTATCTTGTATGTTTTGTGCCCCAACAAAATGACATAGATATCAAAATATCTGAAGCTCAGCAAACGGTTAGGCACTTGGCGAATCACCCTTTTAGGTGGATTAAATATACCTTAAATGACGACACAAAATGCCATTAAATAATAATTATTTCGGAGAAATATGACATAATACGCAGTGCATGGTGCATTGTTAATGCACTGCTGCCCTTCTTGTACAGCACCATGCCTGACATGGGGGCGGTGCCTCTCGACAATGCAAATCAACCCAGCAATCCAGGGCGGGTTCACAGTCAGTTCATCACACTCCTTAATGTACAGTATGCAAAATGTATACGCCGTCTATGAATGCCTGAGGGAAATGGACTCCGATGAGGAATTCCATTTGCCTCGCAGGGCTCTCCTCTCTCCGGGGGGAAGGAAGAAGTGTGAAACACACATTATCTTTTTTTTTTGCCTTCTCTGGTTCTAAACAGGTCAGTCCGGCTCATTCCCCCTAGATTTCACCTCAGTTCACAGACTGTGAAAATTGAATGTCCACCATTTGGTCACGGAGGGATCAATTCGTAGTTTTCTCTCTCTCTCTCTCTACCTTTTACAATTGCTGCCGGGCATTTTCATTTCCACTTTCCAGTTAAATTTGACATTCTGTGCTCTTGAATTTTAGAATGAACTTCATTGCGGTCCACCATAATCACACCAGTTTATTAAAGAAGGATGAAGTCAAGAGAAAGAACGACATAAGGCTTCAAAATAATCAATAATGAAAACAATTATTTTATCACATTTCGTTATGCTCATCAAGGCCTTTTTATTTTACGTCAAAGCACAAATTAGTCTGATTAAAGGGACACTCCTCGATTTGTGTACAGATTTTCCCCTCAACCTATGAGTGTCTGGCGCTCCTCTCTACTCCCCCACCTATACCGCTCACATGCTTACATCGTCGTTCTCTACCCCTCCCCTACGGTCATGTGCATAAACAGTGAGTTTGGGTGGAAAACACAAATGAGGAGTGCACCTTTAAAGTCTGCTTAATAAAAAGGCACATGGCATCGCTTTGGAAATCTTTGCATTAGGAGGAACCCTGTGGGTTGCCCGGTGATGGCACAGGGTCCCGTCTCCACAGAGCACAGTCTTTAAGACTAATTGCACAGGCACAAAGGGTGGCACAGCTTCTGACAAGCATGGGAAGCCCTGGAGGCTTGTAGAAGGGCGTAACAGGAAAGCTAAGGGTTGCGCTCTGGAGGTTCCCAAACTGGAGACAATCCTGAAGGATTTCCTGAGCCCCTGAAAAGATTATTTTTACCCATCAAGAAAACATCAGCTTGCCTCAAAAAACATATACATTTTTGATTTTGCATGATTATTTTATACTTTCTGTATCCTATTTCTTATTTTCTGCTACTGAAATGCCATTATGGTTCACAGTGTTTTTGTATTCAGGCAGATTATCATCTGACATTATGCAGTCGTGCGTCGTACCTTTGACGGGCATTCGATAATCAGAAGGACTGACTGGATTGTCGAATCCTGGATGCAACCTAAGATAAAATAAAAACAAATGTATGACTATATACGAAACACGAAAAAGGGATACTGTCAAAACGAACAAACAAGACCTAGATATCTGACATTTTATGGTTGAATCTTAACACAGGAAATATTTTATCAATGTCTTAGGATAGAGTTATTTCATTATACAATCCGTTACTGCTATTTATCTTACTTTATTGGTTTATAAAACATCTAATTATTCCCAACTTTGTGGCTGGATTACGGAAAGAATTAAAAGAGACAGGAAACAAAATAGTGCATTTTAGTTTTAGTGAGGGTTTATGTCAGACTACGTTAGGGTTGAGGTTAAATCTGGTCTGTTTGATTACCTTGTGGGACGGAGGTCTGTTTTAACAGCTACTGCCATCCTCTCTCTGCGGAGGTCAGCTGAGGGTCATTTAGAGTCTCTTTAATGGACGGGGCCAAAGGCAGGCTCTTTAAACGACTGGGAGAGGGTCATGACCGGAGGAGAGCAGAACAAACAAAACAGCAACAGAAAGAACCCCCCCATTCTGTACATATCCTATAGAGAGACTATAGAGTGGTCAACAGGGCTTTCATGCTGTGCTCTGCATGGTCAAGAATAAGTGTTATTTTTCATATCATAAATTTCTGAGTAATTTGTAAATCTAAATCGATAATAGTCATAAAAATCATAATTCTCTTAATTGAGAGAAATTTCTTACTAACCCTATCAGGTGACTTCAAAATGTAGAAATGTTATGCCAAGTCACCGATATTTATGCACTGGTTTCTTTGTTAAAATGCCAACTTGATACCACTTTTTGCATTCAAGCTTTTAAATAAGAACATTCCTGTTTATTGTTGTTTTACAACACAGTAAAACATAAATATCCCAAAGTTATAGTCAGAATTTATTGTATAGTTTTGTTAGTTTAGATTATTTTGTTTGTTTGTTATGAATACATAATTATTCTCGTGAACACAGTTGTTTCTTTCAAAACATTTATTCAGCATTAACCAATAAGATAATATTAAAGGGCTTACATAAGCTTAAAATGAATATAGTTAAACAAAGCGTCTAAATGGGAACCCTTACCATTTCATAACTATATTATTTACTATTTTTAAAATGATTATTGTAACAAAAATCAAATGTATTTTTCAACTCAAATAATATAAAAATGACTTGTTTAGAGCCTCTATAAAAGAAAATTACAAAAAATACAAAGCTCCTGGTTTTGCAACTATGGTTATTGTTATTTATATTATTGTGTAACTATTTAAGATGATTTAAAGGGGATGTACTGGGTTTGTAATCCAAAACATAGTTACATAGGCTTTAAGAATAAAACAGCTGACAATATCTGACAACAGCTCCACACCATGCTTTTATAAGCCCTTTAACACTAAAGAACTATTATTTTACAAAAGGAGAAAACAGCAATACAATATGTATACAGTATGATCTTTCTCTTTCCGTTTGGTGAAGGCAGAATTTACAAGGGACACAATTTTCCTATTATACCCCTTTAGAAAATTTAACTATCTACATTACTGCACTTTCCTAGAACTAAACTACTACATTTTAAAGTGTTCAACCACACAATTCATAGGTCAAAGTATAGAGGGTTTTACATTAAGTTGCACAGACAGCTGTGTAGAAACACTGTACCAACATTTTGCATTTAGTAATCATTTCAAAGTAAAACACGTTGATACAATGTGATTCTTTACCACCACATAGCTGACAGAGAAACTTAAGGTCTTTTAATCAGTGTTGAGTAGATTTCTCCTAGAAGGAAAGGCTAGGTTCCCTAAATTGTTATACACGGTACTGTGTAATTCATGATTTTGTCACCGGGAGCTGCCAAATTAAAAAAATAACAACACACTTTACTTATTCATTGGCTTTCGTGTCACCATTTCCTGTGTTATGAGGTGGCCTAATTGCATTTCAATTCTAAAAAATGCGTGAGCGTCCATAAAAAAATCCATTACTTGGGTTGAAACGGCCATGGGGAGTCAAGTGGATGGTGTGTAAACAGTTCAATATCGGGAATATGGCTGATCTCGGAACACCGCCTTGGTGGCTCGTGCTGACGGTGCCTTGCCGCGACTATTTGCCCACTCTTCCTGACCTGATGAGGGGGACAATAAAAGAAACAGATGGGGAGTGATTAAAGAAAGATTGAATTGTGTAACTAGTCTATTCATGCGTTTGTCAATTTCAAAGTCTTCCGGGGCGTTTTCCAAGACTTCCACTATGAAGCAATAAGCAGCGACAGTACGGTTACACATGAAGACTCTTGCCTGTCACCTGGAAGAACGCTTTACGGATAACTGACTTAGACGACTGAATAGCGAGTTGAAAAGGACCTGTTAAGTGGTTCCTAGAACAAAAAGGTCACGATTATCATTATCCCCAACCGGCCCTCTCTGAGCTTTCAGGTACTCTCAATGTTAAAGTGCCAGTATCGATGGGCACCCTTTGTCTGAGCCTTCTGCCAGAAAGGAGTCTTCCCCAGAGCCCGAGCACACAAAGGGTTGTTTTTTCCTTTTTTCCCCCCCATTAGCGGAAGGCTCTCTGTTGACAGGCCATAACCAATACTCCTTAATTAAACCTGTCACCCTTTTACTGACAGTCACTTTAAAGAGACACACCAAGGTAACCTTGTGTTTTGAGAACAAGGACGCACATCAAACCCGTTTATCCCCGACGTTTTCTTTCAACCGCAGGGCAGCCTTTTCTCTCTGACCTGTACAGCAATTATTCACTCTGTTGTTTTCTATTGTACGTGCTGGTACAATGCATGCCGTGATGAGGTTGGCACTTTCACTTGTGAGGTTGAAAACACCAGGGGAAGTCAATTCACATACTGCTTATATCACTTTTAACCCACTTTCAAAACCAAATTAAAATCACATATTATGGATTGGACAATTATTTTAGCGGATTGTTTTTGTTTCTCCAATCACGTTGATGGGACAATTATGTTACAAAGAATTGATTTAACACAGTAACATTGCCTAGTCATTAGTAATGCAAAAGCAATGTGACTCACTTGGTTCTTGCAATGTACTGATATCTTTTGTTGTAGTTTAGAAACCGCTAAATGTACTGTGGTTACAACGTGATTTTAGGATATAGCAAAGCATAGCAAATATAAGATTTTCTATCGCTAATCGCCAAAAACACCTGTATTTGATGATTTTAGGGATGATGTTTGCTCAGAGTTGTTCCCAAAAACTTTTGTTAACCTCTGTTAAACTCTAACCTGAAGACTTGAATTTAGTCTTACTGCAACTACAGTAAAGCTCAACAAAGCAGGACTATTGAAAATAATCCATCATGTACTTTTCACATAATTTAAACTACAGAGAAAATGGCTTTTTCTGTTTTTGAAGATAAAAATCCAGCATCTCAAAATACCTATATTTAATTAACTAATGTGACTGTAGGAGGATTGGATTCAGGTCTGGGAAGCGTGAAGGCCATTTAATGGCATCAATGCCTTCGTCATCCAGGAATTGCCTACTCACTTTGGCCACATGACGCCGGGAATTGTCCTGCACTACGAGGAACCCAGTGCCCACTGCACTGAATGGGCTGCAGGTAGAGCTACCGCCTCATGCTACCAGTAGTGAAAAAGACACTAGCAAAACGCAGAACTAGAGAAGAATCAGTCAGGAAGAATTAGGAGAGAGCAATTGTCTGTGGCCACCACCTGCAAAACCATTCTCTTTTTGGGGGTTGTCTTGCTGTTGCCTTTTCAGTGCACCAGTTGTCACTTTCATTTGCACCAAAACAGGGGACATTGATTCACAATTGCTTCTGCTTCCTAACTGGACAGAATGATATCCCTGAAGTAGAATTGACTTGGTTTTGATTCTGATGATTACGTGTTCCCTTCATTTTTTTGAGCAGTGTACATTCTGTGTTGACTGACCATTAGAATAGACCCCAG